>CAEGAF010058688.1:0-21791 GCA_903067075.1 Micropoecilia bifurca
CCTCATTAGCGTCGGGGGGGTGGGAGGGACGCACACCCCTGGGGGTGTGTGTGTGTGTGTGTGTGTGTGTGTGTGTGTGTGTGTGTGTGTGTGTGTGTGTGTGTGTGTGTGTTTTTTCCTGTGAGCTCACTGGATCACTGTCTCCTGCTCAGCGGATGAGCAGGAAGAAGAGAGGAATGTGTATTTCCTTTCAGGACATCTAGGAGGGGTTTATGACAGAGAAGTGTGAAACGTTTTGCTTTTACTTGTTGCTGCTGGAACCCTCTGGAAACGGGAGGGGAGTTTGAAGGATAATGCTGCCGTACCACCTAGAGTGAGGAGTCACAGGAGCAGGAGATTGAGCTGATCTAGAAGCGGATTTACTTTCTTCCTTTTTTTTCTTCTACTGGCACTGTGGCTTCTTTTTGCGTCTCTGCGAGGCTGACTTCACCGTGTTTTTTGCGCGGAGCTCCAAATGTTTTATTGTTCTCAGACAAATGAGCGATCTGAATGGCTCACATACAGACTCGGAGTCCGACGGTGTCAGGAGGACGCTCAGGCTGCTGCCGGGCCCGAATGTGATCTTCTTCACAGTTGAGCTCAATCCGCTTGTGGACGGCCAACATCTGCGGGCGCATTTCCGAGACTCTTGCCCGTGTTTTGTTTGTGCGTGGCATGAGAGCGACCAGACAGGAAGGCAGAGGAGTAAAATGTGCAGCTGCAGAGGATCACCTGCAGGAACCGCTCATCTAAAAACTATTTGCAGCTCTGGCATTATTTCCAAGAGTACATTCACAGAAGCTTGGCACTGAGTTTTTGCGTGACTTTTTGTGTCGGTTTCTGCTATAAGGCAGGATCAATTCCTCTTCTGGTGTGTGTGCGTTCTGTGAGCAGGAAGGAGAAGAAATTGGCATGTCAGTGCTGCACACTGAGCTTTTTCTTTTTAGATATCAGAGTTGAGCTCAAACTTCAACCTCAGCTTAAGGCACATTTTACTTAGTGTCTCTTTACGGTTATCGTCACTGTTTTCTCAGTGTTTTTCTGAGACCGTGTTTTGTTTCCAAGACCGTTTAAACTTCCGGGATGTTTGAGCGTCTGTGAGGATTTGTTCTGGTCTCGACTCGTGACTCTGTCCTCTGGTGTTTCCATCAGGGCTGACTGGAATGTTTCTCCATCTGTATCTCCAGATGTTCTCCAATGCTGCAATGCAATTGGTCTGCTGCTAATCACACAGTTTTTTTGTTTTTGTTTTTGTTGGACATCAGCAACCTTGATACATTCACATAGCTTCACCAATGGAGTCCTTGTGTGGACAGGGAACTGGTGTCCATGGCAATCAGTCCCGTAACGATGAGAGTCCAGTTGCGTTCTCCTCCTACGGCTTGCAGTTAGAGCCTGACTGCATTGGTAGGCCCATACCTGTCTCTGTACTGCTTATGCTCAGGGTTCCTGCAAAATTTTGATATTATAATTATAATTTTTAAGGATTAGTATGTAAAAAAAATGTGTACCATCTAAAGTGTTTGATGTTACAGACTTTTATTTCTTCTTGCAGTATACAATAGCTTAAATCCATATTTGGAAAAAATATAACTTTTTTTGTTTTTTACAAGCATGCATATTTACATTCAGTAAATAACTGAAAAGTTTTTTGTGTAGAATAATATACAACTCATTTTTAAAAAAGAATTAATGAAACAGTCGTATATTTTAAGTGTTTATTTTCTGTTTATTTCTAATTGTGTATCTTCCAGCTGAGGAAAACTATTATTATTCTTATTACATAAGTACAGAAAGTGAATATTTTACATGCAGAGAGGGGATTATATGAAGTTGTGGTCTGGGCAATAATGGGAAAAGGCTGACTGACGCCTCTGCCAGATCAGAAGCTAATGCCAGCATTTAGTTTATTTTATCAAACATACAATTACTTCAACCAGAAGTAATTGAGTCTGGAATTTCAAAATGGGAACGTTGTCGAGACTCCTTGCATGTGTTTGTGTCAATTTATCTAAATTATATCTGCTCCAACACGCTGACACTTGAATTTCTTTATTTTTCAGATGGAGGAGGCAATTATGACCTAGTGAACAATGCTGTGATTTCCACACCTGGGACACAGAGCAACAAAACCCAAAATGTGTCTTTAAAGCAAAGCTGGGAGATGAACTACCAAGAGGCAGCCATATACCTGCAGGTATCACAAACATGTTCATGAATGTTGCCTTAAGAGGGCATGTTTGGTTTTGCACACACACTTGCATGATAAGTTAACGGCTTTATGATCACTCCTGGACTAATATAATCTGCAGATGCATAAACATTGGAATACAGGAAGTAATAAATCTAGTTATAGAACCAGAAATGTTTGCTTACTACAAATAAAAGTGTAGTAGCTCAAATATTTAATAATTAAGAAGCTTCCATCTAGAATTTGAAGTCATTAAATGGCCATTAGAATAAAAAGAAACTATTTGTATATCAAACTTTGCTTTGTCCTGTCAGATGAGGATGTTTTACAGTCTATGTTTTGAATTGATCTTGCAGGAAGGAGAGAACAATGACAAGTTCTTCAGTCACCCTCGAAACCCAAAAGCGCTGGCGGCGTACCTGTTTGCCCACAATCACCTGTTCTACATGATGGAGCTGGTGACGGGTCTGCTGCTGCTGATGCTGTCGCTGTGTGAAGCTCCCGCCGTCCCCTCGCTGCGCTTGGATGTCTACGTGAGTTTTCATCTGACTTCTTCTAAAAGTTCATCGATCCATTTCCAGCTAACCCATAAAAAACAAAAATGGCCTCTGATTTTACATACAGTGACAAAAGTCAACACAACATATTTGTGAAGTAAAATGAATTGGATAAATGGATTTTCTTTCTTTCCCCCCCCCCCCGATTTAAATTTTTTAAACTGGTGGAGTATGTTTTTCCTCAAAGTCAAGGGAACAATTTCTTGTAAAATTTTATGAATCATCTGGAAATAGAAAAAGGCTAGCACAACCGCTAACCAACAAAGACATAGCCTTCCACCTAATCTAACAGACTTGGCAAGGAAAGGATTAATCAGAGAAGCAGCTAAGATTGTAACTCTGGAGGAGACGCAGAGTTTCTTTCAACACCAGAAAGAAACCTAATGACCCTGAACATCCAGCCTGAGTTACAATGGGACAGTTTAAAGTAAATGTATGAGTTAGAATCGCCCACAGGTCTAGAGCCCATTGAGATTTAGAAACTTGATATTCACAGATAGAGTTTGAACTGTTTTTCAAAGAAGAGTGAGGAAAGGTTTTAGTATATTGGCATGTGAAGGTGGTAGACATATGCAGCTTGGCTTGGTGAATCTGAAGGCAAACACACGCCACACTTCAGATTTGTATTTATCAAACTATTTATCATTTTATTGTCTTTTCCCAATCACACTCTAATTCTCCTTGTTGAAGTTATTTGCTGTAGAGACAAAATACTCCAGGGAGTTTGGATACTTTTTCAAGGGTTGTTTTTGTTACTTAATTATCTGTAGAGATCAGCATTGTAATTCAAGCACTTCTTTAGACCCAGTTGTTTGTGTGTGTGTGTGTGTGTGTGTGTGTGTGTGTGTGTGTGTGTGTGTGTGTGTGTGTGTGTGTGTGTGTGTGTGTGTGACTCCTCTGTAGGTTCATGCCACTCTGGAGCTGCTGGCTTTGCTTCTGGTGGGATTTGAGCTCTGCATGAAACTTCGCTGGCTAGGCTTCCAGACGTTTATACGACACAAGAGGACCATGGTGAAGGTGCCCTGACGTCTCTGATATCTTCTGTGTCTGCAGACTTCAAACTTCACACATGTGTAACTAGTAAACATGTGGTTACTACATTGCATTTGTTTAGTGTCTTCCTTCTGTTGCAGGCATGTGTGCTGCTGCTGCAGTTTGTGGAGGCCATCGTGGTTCTGATCAGACAGACGTCTCACATGCGAGTGACCAGAGCTCTGAGACCGATATTCCTGGTGGACTGCAGATACTGCGGTGCTGTGCGAAGGTGGCTGATTATCTAAATGCATACACACATGAACACACTCACTCAGGTGAAGCAGCTGCTACTTTACAGGGTTCCTATGCAGTCTTTAAAAATGTAGAATTTGAAAATTATTTGTAGTTTCTATTCTTCCTTTCTTTCTTGTTTCTTTCCTTCCTTCTTTATTCCTAATTGAATGTTATTTCTTTCTTTTTGTTTCTTTCTTTCTTTGATGTGTTTTATTGAATTGCGCAAATGTCCACACTAAAAAGATGTTACTACGTCCATATGTTTGATTATTGTCAATCATCTGCTGACAAATTATCTTTCCATCCGAACAGAAACTTGCGTCAGCTCTTCCAGTCCCTCCCGTCTTTCATTGACATCCTCCTGCTCCTGCTTTTCTTCATGGTCATATTTGCCATCTTGGGTAAGAATTGGTTTTGATTTAATTTCCACCTCTGCTGCTTTTCCAACGGAGATAACAATAATGCTGATCTGGTTTGAATTCCCTCCAGGTTTCTGTCTCTTCTCCACAAACACAGCTGACCCGGTATGTCGACTCACTGGTTTGCCTGACTGTAGTTTATGATCGTTATGCCAGCGTGGCTTGAGTTCCCTTTTGTTGTGCAACGTGCTTGTGTTCACTCAGACTCTGCCCTCTCACCACAGTACTTCAGCTCTTTGGAGAATAGCCTCGTCAGCCTGTTTGTGTTGCTTACCACAGCAAAGTAAGCAGAAAATAATATTATTTGGTTGTTTTTTTTTCCATACCTGATGTCCAGTCAGTATTTTCTAGTTCTTCCACAATTGCATTTTCTGAATGTTTTTAGGCTGTTTTTTGGTTTTGGTCGATATGACTGAGCTTTTCTCTCGTAGTTTTCCTGATGTGATGATGCCGGCGTACTCTAAGAACCGCTGGTCCTGCGTGTTCTTCATCGTCTACCTTTCCATAGAGCTCTACTTCATCATGAACCTGGTATGAAGATTTTCACTCCTTTAAGACAGACTTCACTCCCATTAATATCAAAACAATCATTTCTTACAATTATAACTCCAATACGTTTTATTGAAATTTTATGACGGAGCCACACAAAGTTCAGCCTGATTTGTGAAGAGAAAGGAAGGAGCGTAATGCATCAATTACAATTTTTTACAAGTAAAAGCTGAAAATGAACATTTGTTATTCAGTCCCTTTTTATCTGAAGTAACCTGTAAGAAACAAAACAGTTCTGTTTGTTCGTTTCACTAAAGTTAAATGTTGTAGTGAAGCAGTTTGCAATTGCAACCCGCCATACATGGAGCACCTAGCAAAACTGCTCTCAACTCCTAGAGACATTGTCTGATGTTAAACCCACACACCTCAATAGGACCAACATAAAATAATGCATAATTGCTTAATTAAAAACTGAAAAGTTTCATATGCATTTTTGTTCATCCCCTATTTACTTGCATGCCCCCAAATAAAGTTAAGATGTGCAAAGATTGTAGACGCATACAAGCTTTGACAATGGAATGTGCTTAATCTCACATTTTAATTTGAGATATTAGAGTAAAGGAGGGTTCAGAAAATTGAAAACATCATTGCCCTTTCAGTTTATAATCTTTCGCTACATTTCCATTGGTCTATCACATAAAATCCCGATAAAATACATGGAAGTCTGTGGTTCCAATTTGACAAAATGCAAACAGGAAAGGATATAAATACTACTTGCCAGGCAGTAAATTAAACTCTTTATTAGGATTTTTTTCTCATGTTCTCCCCACCTAGCTCCTTGCTGTTGTGTTTGATACATTTAACGACGTGGAGAAGATGAAGTTTAAGTCTCTGTTGCTTCATAAACGCTCTGCCATCGACCACGCCTTCCAGCTGCTGGTTAGCCGGCAGGTATGTGGGTTGATTTTGGTACAAAGGAATGTGTTTTGCCTTGTTCTCTAAGGCTCTGGGAAGTTGTTGATAACATTTAAGTGCGTTGCTGTTTTTCTTTTCCCTCCAGAGGCCGATGGGAGTGTCTCTGAAACAGTTTGATGGTTTGATGCGATTCTACAGGCCTCGAATGTCTGCAAGAGACCGTTTTCTTACGTTTAAAGCTCTGAATACATCAGGGGCTCCAACGCTTAGGTAATGTTTGGCTTTTTTTTTTTTTTATAAAAATGTCCTACTTTGAGATTGACTGATTTGATTTATGGTTATGTCTTTTTTTGTTACAGCCTGCAAGACTTTTATAAGTTTTATGAGGTCATTGGATTAAAATGGAAGGTAATTATCTTTGTGTGCTTTGTTTTATGATAACAATTTTTATTTAGGGTTGCTTTGGCTGACTGTTATGTTGTCGTTTTGTAAATGTTTTTCAGCCGCGACGAAGTCGAGAACACTGGTTTGATGATCTTCCTCATACAGCCTTCCTCATTTTCAAGGGTAGGTTCTCAGTTCTTGTTAATAGGAATCAATGACATGATTCGCCATTAAATTATCATAATTTACACAATCATGCAAAGTCGGAACTTTTAATGCAACTTTTAGAGCAACTTTGCATTAAAGGTGTCATTATTTACCGAATGGCACTTCATGACCACAATCATAAAGACTTCTTTATGTTCATGACAGATGTTATGTCATGTTTAGGACAGTGTCATGTCAGTCTTACGCACACCCCTTCAAATAAAGTGTTACCAAGAAATTAAGCAAAGAAAATTAGCAAAGACTCCCCCGACTAGTCCAGGGAAGTGAAGAAAAGATGAAAGTGAATCACTTTTATTATCTACCAGCCCTCTTACAAACATGCTCTGAAAAATGGAGGATTCCACCAGTTTGTTTACTTCACAACTCTGATATTTGCACCTGCAGACTGTGACCCTGGATGGTTCAAACTCAGTTCATTTACTTATTTATTCATTCTCAATTTCTCAAATTTAAGCTCCCACAGACGAGCATCGAAGTTTGTGGTCGTATCATAAAACGGCTTTAAAAGTTTAAATACTTTTGCGAGACACTGTATGAGCACTGTTGTCCTCTTCAGGCATCCACCTGGTGGTGAAGTCCAAGGCCTTCCAGTACGCCATGTGTAAGTATCAACATCATCATCACGGCTCTCCCAGTTTTCGCCTGTTCAAACTCTCACACTGAAGCCTTGGTGTTGACGTCTGCAGATGTGGTGGTGGCCATTAATGGTGTATGGATCCTGGTGGAGACGTTCAGAATGAACAGTAAGGCCTCTCCAGCAAACACACGAGACGCATCATATGACAAATGTATTCCTACCTGACCTCTGACCTTCCTCCGGTTCTGCAGGTGGATACTCTTGGTCCGAATCCGTTCCCGTGAGTTACATCGTTTTTCTGACGAGTGAGTAGAAATCTGCTGCCTTCCTCTCACTGACAGACGTGGCATAGATGTCAAAGCTTCACACGATTGGATGCAGGCGATTGCAGCTGGCACTAATTCCTCCTCTGCTCCGTCCCGGTTTTAGTTTACGGTGTGGAAGTGCTGCTGAAAATAGCAGGTTTGGGGCCGTTGGCTTACTTCAGCTCTGGGTGGAACCTGTGAGTGAAACCCTGCCTGAAAAAAAATCAAGCAGAAAAAAGACTAAACGATTTATGAGTAGGTATAGAAAACATCCTGTTCCTCTGCTTGTCGCCATCCAGGTTTGACTTCTCTGTGACCGTGTTCGCCTTCTTGGGGCTGATCGCTCTGGCTTTCAAAATGGAGCCGTTCTACTTCATCGTGGTTCTTAGACCGTTCCAGTTGCTCCGGTTTGTTTTTCTCGTTTCAAAATCAGGCCACACGTTTATAGTTCATTTTATTTAGATCCGGTTTTGGTTTTCGACTCAAATTTCGATGCTCCTGTTCTCCCAGGCTGTTCAAGATAAAGCTGCGGTACCGCAATGTGTTGGACACCATGTTTGAGCTCTTCCCCAGGATGGCCAGTCTGGGCCTGACTTTACTCATCTTTTATTACTCCTTTGCCATTGTGGGTATGGAGTTCTTTGCAGATGTGGTTTTCCCAAACTGTTGCAAGTGAGTATCACTGTTGTCCGTGGAACAGCCGCGGACAGCAGTCCTTTAATTTTGCAAATTGGTGAATAAATATTAAAATGTCAACTTTTGTTGTACTTTTTTTACTGTCATTTTAGCACCAGCACAGTGGCAGATTCCTACAGACTGACCAACAAAACGTTTGGCAACAAAACAGTGTTGGACGAAGGCTATTATTATCTCAACAATTTTAATGACATCCTCAGCAGCTTTGGTAATCCTTTCTATTATTTTTACCTTTCAGTACCTTCAGGAAATCATCAGATTTTTCTTAATTTGCTGACCAAATCTACTCCATCCACACGAATTGCCAGAGGGCGCTGCTCTAAGCACTGAATGTTTCATTTGCACAGGTGTTGCTCGAGTAGTAATACCAAGAAGTCGCACCTGTGACACAAATTTCTCTGAACCTCAGCCACACAAACATCCGAGGCCCAGTTCCTCATTTTGTCTCGCGTTCACGTTTTGTTTTGCATGGCTGCAGCCCCTTGGTTCTTGGATCATTTAGTTGTTGTCGGGACATTTTTTACTGTTGCCTGCATTGTTGGCATCGCTTGCACCTAATCTCAATCACGACTTCTGACCACTGTGTTTATTTTACACACTGTGGACAATTTTAACCAACTTTAAGATAACAGTTTTGGGTTGAGCTAACGGTGCCAGTATGCTTTGTTTCCGTCCTGCAGTCTAAATGTAGCTGACTACGTCGGCCTCTTGATGTTCCACTATTTATCAATGATTGATGATGGTAGCGGTCACACTCTTCCCCCTATCTTGGGCCATTTTCTGCTTGTGGTTGGGCACAGCTCAGTTTTTAACTCGACTGTCTTCCACTGTTGTGCGAACTGTGGGACCACAGTCAGAAACTCCCTGCATGAACTGCAGTGTCATGCCCCGTGCTGTGAGGGTGGCTCGGCTGGCCCAGTTGCGTCCTGAGGTTGACAATGACCTTTCAACTTCTGGGTTGGTGGCCCCACCTACAGGCGCTGGAATGAGGCCATGGTCACTGTGTCTGACCATCCCTTTCCACAAGAGTTGAGCAGTTGTCCGCAGAAATGAAATCCCTTTTTCATGCACACCAGATGGACACTTCAGTGACTGGGTTCTCTTCTCCACCCTTGGCTGTGGAGGACCAAAGTCTCTGGCTGCCTCTGTAAATCACTTTCAGAGGGGGGAGGCGCAGTCATCATGTGTTTCAGAGACTGGGTCATTCTCCTCATCTCAGGGTGCAGCTAGTGTCAGGTGACTGCTCTATGTAGGGCACCATGCGTACGGCCTATAGGCAGCTTGTTTTGACTGCAGTGAAGGTGACTGTAATCATCGACAGTGAAAGTGTGCTTCTTCTTCCTCTAAGTCAACGTGGAGAAGTTGCCTGATTCCACCTCAGACGACCCCTTTTCTTGGGGTGAATTTGGATTCAGCCTCATTCATCTGTTTTGAAGGGTGAACGGCATACTCCAAACGGTCAGTCAGTTGGTCAGGCAGTTTCTCTGTCACCTTCTTACAGCCGCTAGACAGACTGATGTCAGTCACTCTGGTTGTGCTCTTAAGTCTGATGTCACGTTACAGTGACCAGCCATCGAAATTGGCAAAGTTTCGGCCTGGGCAAGGAGTGGCCGGGATTGGATTTTGCTTCAGCTGGAAACAATATGTGCTGCTCCGTCGTTGGCTTTCCCAAACACATTCACCAGATTTTACAAAGTCAGTGTGGCCACCCTCATCCTCTGAGCCAGGTTCTTCTGTGAGAGTCCTCTGGGCGTTCTCAGCGAGGTATGCACTCATGATTCCTTGCAACATTTCCAGTTATTAGTCATTCAGTGCTTTCAGCACTCCCTTCTGGAGGTCAGCAAGGATTCATAGAGCTGTAGTAAAAGATGTTTTATGTTGCAGCTTTTAACACATTTCACACACAAAAAAATACATTTCTTTGCATGCTTTTAGTCGGCTCTAGTTATGAGGAGACATAACTAGCTAATCTTTTGAGATGGTTTTTCTAATACTGAGTGTTAAAATATTTAGTTATCTAAAAAAATACAAACTATAAGAAATTGCTTATAAAACAGGTTTAAAAAAATATGGAGCATTAAGAAAACTGAAATAAAGTCTGTTCCTATGGATGTAAATATGAACAAATTTCATTTTGTGTCCAATGTGTCTTATAGCATTATGAAGGCAATAGTCGTCTGATCTGTAAGTTGGCTTTAAAATAAAAAATGAATAAAAACATTTCTCACTTTTTCCCTGCAGTGACGCTGTTTGAACTGACTGTGGTCAACAACTGGTACATCACCATGGTAACGTTTACTCATTAATTCATTGTTGCTCAGAGGTCTCCACCCTGCAGTTTTACTGCTGACCTGTGGGCGTCGCTGTTTGACTGCTGCTGTATTTTCTCCGCTCTCCCAGGAAGGAGTGACGTCTATGACGAGCCACTGGAGCCGTCTGTACTTCATGACTTTTTACATTGTTACGATGGTGAGCCAAGTTTTCTTTCTTTGGCGCATTTCTCTTTTGAGTTTGGTTTGAATGTGCCCATAATTTCTGTTTTCTGTTTCAGGTTGTGATGACGATCATTGTGGCTTTCATCCTGGATGCTTTCGTGTTCCGCATGAACTACAGCCGCAAGAACCGGGACCCAGTGGATAATCCAGAGGGTGCTTTTGAGTTACTGTGTAGTATTCAGAAAGTGGTATTTTGCATGTTTAGTGTACAGGATTTAAGACTTTTTTTCATTTCCCCCCAGCCCCCTAATCTGTTGGTGTTTAGCGAGATGGGTCATTTTATTGTGCGTGATTGTGTTGCAGATGAAAATAGGATCGTGTTTGATGTGGAGGTGAGGAGAGATGAAGCGTTGGCCACCCTGGAGTTGTACAAACAGACATCCCCGACAATGTCTTTGCTCAGCTCTCTGGCTGCTGTCGTGCAAACTATGGACAAGAGCGGGGTAAGGACATGATCTCTAGGCATTTCTTCCTCTCCATCTCACCATGCTAATCTGTCTCATTCCTGTATTGTACAGCACACATTTCTGGTTTACTTGGGGCGAAGATCAAGAACAAAGAGTGACCTTAGTATGAAAATGTACGAGGAGGAGATACAGGTGAGAAACTGAAGGCATTGTGCTGGATACGGGGGTTCCAGTAGTCTCCTTTAAAAATGTTCAATGTGTAGTTTTGTAATTTGATCTGACAGACCAACACAAAGGCGTACGTTATTGTAAAGTGGAAGGAAAATTTTGCACCAATTCTACAAAGTATTGACCTTGATTAGTAGTGCATGCCACACTTCTCAGGTTATTTCTAAAAATGACCAAAACTACATAATTTTCTCTCCTTCTACATCAGAATTCTGCACTAGTTTATGTTCAGTCTCATAACATCTCAAAATACTTTAACGTCTGAGGACGAACTGCTGAGAAAATATTGAAAGTTCAAGGAGGGTAAATACGTCTGCAAGCTGTACTTGATGTGTAATTGGTTTTGCCTCTCTTCATCAGGAGTGGTATGCAGAGTATTCGAGGGAATGTTTGTCTCAAGAAGATGAAAACCTAAACCTGGATCAGAACAGTCCCGTCAGCAATCTGGCTCCCTTCCAAGAACATCAGCTGAACTCGCAGAGCGAACATCAAAGCATTAACTAAAAACGACTGTAGCGAGATGCACATGCACATCATCTCAACAGAGGAAACCTCAGCACCTTCAGTTCCTCCCCCAAAGAAATCAACATGATGCCCGATGTGGGGGAATAAAAATCATGAGACTCTTGAAGTGAAGTTAGTGAGAGAAAATGATGCCGTTTTCTTCCTGGAGCTGGATGGAAGTGTTGAGACACGTTGAAGGAACCCCCTAATCAAGCTACTACCACTTCTTTGTGTATTTATCAATTATAAATGAAATCTGATGCCTTAGTTTAACAGTTCCTCTGACCAGTATTAACACACAGTACTTATGTTATGTACTTTGATCAAGAGAACACTAAACACTCCTTAAAAGCCAAGCCAGCCACTCATCATGTTAAAGGTTTCTCCTAACTGTCTCAGCAGGCTCCAAATATTTTATATAAGCTCTCATTCTGTAATGTACTTGAAAGTAACAGCAGATTTTAATAAACTATTCAAATAATGAAACACATGAATGCATTGTTGCTGTGTTGTCATCATGATGGACATTTTACAAAACTAGCCTTCCCCCAAGAAACCCCCACGAGAACCCAGAAAAACTCTTTTGTTTAAATTCACAAAGAGGTTGATTCATAGAAAATTTACAGTATTTTATGACCTTGTACATCATGAGCTGGATCACAATATCTCAACTCCAAGACATGGAAAGAGAAACAACAAAAAAAAGGCACAGTGTGATTGGTTTTAGTCCGCCCTGAGCTCTTGTAGGAGTCTTTAGCTACTTGCTTTCACAGACTAAACACAGGAGGGTCCGATTGAGCAAATGCAACAGAGTACATTACCGCTTTATGCAATATTTCTTACAAGCGGAACATGACATCACCGGTTTGAGCTCAAGTGTGGATTATCCTGAACTCTGTGAGAAGTGCAATGAGAAGAAATATGCAGTAGAAGACGAGGAGGAAGACGCCGTAGGTCCGACCCAAGTGGAACCGGCTGAGCGGGACGATGAGAAACGACAGGACCAAAGACAAACCCAGTGCTCCTACGAGAATCCAGGTCAACAAGCCCTCCGACTCAAACTGAGGAGGAAGACGAGAGAATCAGCTTTATACCATGCGAAACTGCGTCTTTCCTCGGCGCCAAAGGAGAGGATTACCTGCACATAGGAGTGTGTGTCATACATCTGTATCAGACATCCCAACCCTACTCCAAACAGCATGTCTGAAATACAGTCAAGGTCCCATTTTATGTAAATTTACATTATATATTTATATATGCATTTAAACATGTTTGATGTAGTTCAGGGCAATAAAGTATTGAGGAGCAAAAAAGAGACAATGATAAAAGCAGGTTTTTATATTCAAGAAAACGGGCTATTACAAGGCATTACGTGGGAACAGCATTATTTACTCCATGAGAGTGAACTTTGATATTGTACTGAAACATATTTCCACTTAAATAGCTGACTGAACTTGGAACAAATATTAAATCTTGTCATTTTTGGTTTTTCAGCATGTTTTGGAACTGATTATTTTTGTCATAATGTAAATGTTTCATCTTTCAGATATCCAGGATTTTCAAACATGCTTAAAAAGGACTAAGTATAAACATTACTAAATCACATGAATCACTTCAACAGCTTCTTTGCCCATTTTTTTTCCAAACAGTTTCAAACCAGTAGTTACAATAATCCTCACCACATTTCTGACTTTTCATTACTGCCCTGGATAAAATGGCTCCTCTTCATTTTAATGGGTTTTTTTAAAGGCTCATTATTAAAAACATCTACTTTGTTCACATTCAGCAGACTACTCCATAATTATATCCCTGAAAATAAACAAACTTAAAGGCTTTCGTGACGCACAGAATTTCCGTTCCAAGCTTAAATTCTGTCCCTCGTCTCTTTCTGAAAATGTATTCAATGCATGTCAGAAGTGTACGTCTTCCAAGTGGACATGAAAATAAAGGATACTGAAAATGATCCCTCCAAAGCAAGCAGCTATGGCCATGCGCGGGTATCCCTGCCGAGCAATGGTGATGTCGGAAAAAAGGTCTGAAACAGGAGAAGATTAATCGCACATTACACTGTTAAATGGGAATAAGGTTTAGTCTTGCGAACGGACTTGGATTATCAGAAATCACCTCCGATACTGTTGCCCCAGGCCAGAAGAGTCAAGCCCAGCACGGTGTTGCTGAGACTCAACACCACACCGAGCATGTGCAGAAGACTGACCACCTCTGACGCTGCGGCGCTGATCAGCACTGCGCTCACCACAAAGCCCAAAAATGCAAAAACCTGAGGGAACAGAGAGATAATCAGATTCTGAGGCAGCTGCCTTGCAAAAGTAATCCTCCTGACTTTGATTTATGCAACAAGTCAACATAATAAAGTATGTATTTAAAAGCAGAAAGTAAATTGTATGATTTTGTGGGATGTCTGACAAATCTAAGATCTAAAACCGTGTGCATTTATATTCAATCCTCTTTGATATCCGTAACTAAAAGTCAATGCAACAATTTCTGAGTGTAATTTAATCTTATTATAAATCCAGCTGGTCGGTGAACGCCACAGAGGTTTGGGAAGAAAGGAGACATGCAGCACACAAAAAATGTTGTTTGAGGAACAAAAACACTAGCAATTTCAGTCCAATCAGATTCAGACAATTAAATACATTAAAATTAAATTCTAGTTATAAAGGTGCAGTTTAACTCATAAAAAGCTTTCAGTCCAATGAGCGTGGTATCGAGTCACTGATTTGCAAACATTACGTTCTCCTGAGTGAGCATGTGGCAGCAATAGACAGTTGATTGCATTGAGTCATGAATTTTGCAGCAATCCCTCAAACTGAGAGCAAAACTACCAGGAGGTCCAAAGGTCTCTGCTACTGCAGACTCTGCCGGTGTAGTAACCACGCCCCCTTCACATTTATGACCAATCACAAAGTATTTGTCAGACATCCCACAAAAACAAACAATTCCTGGCCAGCAGAAAAGAACTGCCAATTAGGGCTTAAATTGAAGAACATTTTCATTTTGTTCTCCCAAAGTATTTATTGACATTTACTGTATGGCTATATTGGAAAAAAAACAAAACCTGTTGGAGTCCAGTAGGATGACCTTTAACATATAGCGACAGTGAAATGGTTTACATCCAAACATATCCATGTGTTCAACTCCTGGAGAAAACATGTGGCAGGACTTTAATTGCTATTGATGGAAGCTCAACATCCAGTCTGAATGCATTTGAGTTGTTTTGCAAACATAAATGCCCAACATTTAGTAGGCAACACAGCCCAAAGACTTACAGCTGCTACTGAAGTAAACACTGGTTCTAAAAATTAACACAAATGCACACCAGACTTTCCAAATTATGATTTGTCAAAAGATCTAAACATCTTAATGTTATAGCTACTTTACCAAATAATATTTGAATGAAATGCACAGTTGTGGTCGTAATCGCAAGAAAAAAAAGAGCTATAGTTACTTCTACAAGGCACATAAAAGTATATACGGTAAATACTTTTACATATTTAGCCAAACTTACAAAAAGCTCTATGTCAATAAACCAACCGACTCAAATCTAAAAAAGACATCACTGAACAATTTGCTTAACTATCTCAAAGTCCAGATGAGGAGAATCCAACCTATTTTTTTTCTCTCTCTTTTCTGTTTTACACAATTAAAATTTGATCTACTCCTGATTTGGATTAACAAAAGCACTTACAGGGTGATATTTGGGAGGATGGTCGTTTGTGGTGGTGCAGAAAACTATAGCAGCCAAAAACATTCCCAGCAGGAGAATCAGCAGCCAGACAGGAAACTCCCCGTGGATCATGACGCCTCCATCTGGATTAAGAAGAAAACCACCTCAGTATTTAGACTATGGAATTCTTCCTGCTAATAGCTTCTTCGTATTGTCGTCAATTTATCGTGTTAAAATGTGCTCACATGCTCCAGACTGGAAGACGAGGACGCACAGCAGAGGAGCTGTGATCAGATGGAGCGAGTTGAGCGGTCTCCTCCAGTTTCTGTCTTCTTTATCCGGGTCCATCACAGGAACGCAGAGCAGCAGCAGCACCTCCAGCGGAGTCTTACAGCCAGACGACAGGAGCGCCACGTTACGACACCGGATTTAATCTGAGTTCTTCCTGTTGCTCCGTTCACCAGATTTGTACAGACCTTAACGACTTTAACGACTTTCCAGGTCCACGGCTTCCTTCTCCACTTCCTGTGGTCCACCGGATTCAAAGAGCTCAGCAGGATTTCTCTTGTGGACTCAGAGTAGGGCAGGAGCGGCCTGTACTCGGACTCTGCAGCAGCAGCAGCACAAACACCTGCCTTCGCATGACGTGAATCACACGGGAAATGATCGGTGATGCCGATGCGTTCTTACCGTATTCCTGCTGGATCGTCCCTCCTCTCACGCTGTGAACGTCGTCGTTGTCAGAGGAGTCAGATGAGTTCAGCTCTGCTTCGAGGAAAAACACTCGCCAGTAAGATAGCAGCAGAAAGAAAAGGCATGCAGAGCATTTGAATGTCAGGGTTAGGTTCCCCTAACCCTAACCCTAACCTGGAATATGTGGAACGTGTTGGAGCCCGTTTGTAGCAGAATATTTTTGCCGGTTATAGATCCATGTACTGATAAGAACGGTCAGAACATAAACCACGTAGAGGAACAGGTATCCTGGAAAACAGGGAGAGAAAAACAGGGTCAGTCAGACCTGCTGAACGTCAACACATTTCCCCCCTCGCCCAGTTTGTACTCCTGCATTTTCTAGAATCTCTTCATAGATTGCTGCACAGAAATGTTTTGTGATATGGTAGATAAAATATCTATAATACCAGTCAGAATCAAACATAGCTTTGCTTTGATCAGGGTTCACATTTTTTCAGATTTCTCTGTTGTTTTGGTTGTGCAGGCAGGAACAAAACAATAGGAACATATAATAAGAACAAAATCAGCATCTCAATAATGTCTGTCCCACTTTTTCCTTCCACTCAACTTTCCATTAATATAAATGGATACAGCAACCAGCCTCTTTAGCGAGTTGTCAAGCTGTTTGCTGAACTCCTGCCAACTCAGTAATCTTCCCTTGACTGTGTTGACATAACATTTCTGAGCCTTTCTTTATATTTTGGTCTTACCTAATGTCCCAGTCTTCTGAGAAACAACATGTAAAATTTACTGAGAGCCACCTGTCCACTCAAGACCTCCCCTCAGACCAGTTGTGTTTACCCAATGTTTCTCCCAGGGTTGTAGTGCCTCTGAAGAGGATGACAAAGGTCCAAAACACAGCAATCATGTAGAAGATGACGTCACGCAGGAATGGACGAGAAGCCACGGCAAACGGTTTCACCAGGGCGACACTTCCTGCAACCACTGTGGTGACAAATATACCGGCTCCTGCGAGGACACACGTGTTTTCCCATTTAAAAACTTTTGTTAAATTAGCTTCCTGTTTGTCAGAGAAACAATGATAAAACGAGCCTCCATGTACCAAACAGGGCTCCGACAGCCAGCCCAGCGGTGTGTGGATGGGAGATCGCTGCCATGGCACTGAAGATGTCCGGAGCTCCGTTTCCCAAAGCGAGAAACGTCACACCCTCAGCACATGTTGCAGTCAAAGAAACGGTAACTACAAGAAAGTCAAATTTTACTGTTTTGAAATATTTTCAATATCAAAAACACAAAGTCTTGGTGAGGAAACTGAGCTGTCAATCTAAGAGGAGGACATTTGTAAAGCAGATGACTGCAGGCTAGTTGGTGGAGAAGATTGTAAATTAATATCAATGTGATCTCAGTAACTCTATAAAGAACAGAATTGCAAAAAAATTTTGTATTTTGTATTCTGGGAAATAAGAGAGTTAATTTGAAGACTACTAATCGGTTCAAGCAGATGCTTATTCTGCAGCATTTCTTATTTTGATGTATAAAACCAAAATAAATAACACGTTAGATAATTACATTATTAAATTATGTCAGATTATTTTAGAACTACCAGGAATGTCTTGTCTTGCTATTTCTTTATTTATGTATATAAAATTATAGTTTAAGTTATTTCATACTGGATTATGCCTAGTCCATGTAAACACACACAGAAAATATGATTATCTCCATAATTAAGTTAGAAAAGAAAACCAAATACTCTCTGTACGCTCTCAAAGGAAGTGGAGAAAGGATACAGCCACGTTGTGGGAGCAGTGAAGAGTGGAGGAGATGGCCGACAGGTTGGGGCAAAAACTGAGGAGGGGGAAAAAACATAATAAAATGCATTTATAAATGTTTCAAACCTTCAACAACTGGCTGAACAGCAAAGCGGTGTTAAAACAGGTGGGATAAATCCGAGAGCAGAAGTATCTGCTTCTTTTCACAGATTTAAACCCATATCTCAAAAGTGAAAGCTCTCTGCAGTCATGGGACTCATGTGACCATAAAGCTGATGTAGCTAAGAGCGTGTGTGTGTGTGTGTGTGTGTGTGTGTGTGTGTGTGTGTGTGTGTGTGTGTGTGTGTGTGTGTGTGTGAAGTGAGCCTCACTGTCTGAAACTGTGAACAGCCAGAGGAACAAGCTGCTGAGAAATACTCACAACTTTGAAGCAGTGAGTCCAAGAATGAGAAACAAGGTGAGCAGCCAAACAATCTGCAGGGACACAGTGAAGACAAGCTGATGTAATGTTCGGTTAAACTCAAATTTTCCAAATGCAAACAGGAAATCAGTTCTTATTCATACTGAATAACTGGCTAACTACACACTGTTTACTTTTTTTTTTAAATCAGCACTGATTAACGATAAATGGTCCTTCTCAACAGGATTCTTCTTCAGGTTTTCGTGTGAGACAGTTTCATTATTTCATTTGCTGGAGGAAGTGAAGACAAGGAGTCCCAGTGAAATTACAAGATTTAGCCAACAGTGAAACTGCAGCTTTAAATCAGACATCAGTCCCACTTCTTCCACAGTCAACAGTCAACTTCCTCATGACCCGCTGATGAGCTGCACATTTTCCTGTTGCTTTATGACTCTGCTTCACGTGCAGCTACACACACACACACACACACACACACACACACACACACACACACAGACGGATGCATGCACAGGTCTTACACAGAGGGTGATGGTGAGAGGAGTGAGGTTGGGAGGCAGCAAGCAGAAGGCCAGTTTCAGGTAGTTGATGAAGCCGTCCTCCATGGAGCAGTCCGGCGTCCTCTTCACGAACGCACATCGCTCTGCAGCGCTGTAGTTCATCACCAGGTCACACTGCACAAATAAACAGCTTTCTTAACGTGTAGATAGGAGCACTGGCATCAGGATGGAGTAAAAGCATAAACAACAGCCTCTCTGCAAGTTTCACCATCAAAACCGATTTATTGATTCTATGATTCTATGATTCTAAGTGCAAGACAAAGCACATAACGCATGGCAGCACTTTAGCCTGAAAAGCAATACGTTGTGCGACAAGCGACTCTAGATGTAATAATCATATCCTAAAGTTTCTTAAGTGCAAATGTAATCAGTCGCTGAAGCATATTTGTATACGTATTCTTTAATTCAGGCCAGTCCAGAATCTTCATATTTCAACTATTCGGATCACTGTCCTGCTGCATAACCAAAACGCTCTGAAGTTATTAGAGGTCATAAATAGATAAACGGATATTCTCCCTTCTCCCTTCAGGGTTTACTACTGAGAAGCAGATCCTATGGCTGCATCAATTATGGCAGGTCCCACAAGTCCTGGTCCGCCTAAGTATTTCAGATCTTTGTAGAAATTGAATCAACGGCCTGAATAAATTGTGAAATAACTCTTTACTTTGAAGGATCACACTCTGCTGATTGGATACCAACTTCAGTGTCAAGAGCCATAGAAGCAGAGTATTTTTAGAGTGCTTCAAGGGGAATCTGTTTACGCCACATGTCAAAATAAGTGGTTGTGCCACCCCCCCTCCTGCTGCTGCCCTGGGCAGTGAGTCACGTTTCCCGTAATAAAAACTGCATAAACAATATGAATTTATTTAAAAATGTCTAAAAACAAGTTTAAATTAGTGCAATTAAAACAAGTTCAACGGCTTAAATTACAAGGTACAACACAAAACTGTTTTTAGTGTAAAATTGTACTGCTTGTTAGGCAAACTGAACATTGGTAAATTAGAGATCATCTTGTGGGGGAGGAAAAAAAGGATCATGCACTTGACACTTCCAACGTGCTTGAGAAACGAAAGGACAGAGAACAAAAACTCGTTTGTTCATCGGTCCTAACTAACACGTAATTACATAAATCCGTAGCTAAACAGAAAGAGCTTCCTTCATACCTGTCGCCTCAATTTAATCACGTGACAGCTGCGGGTGAAACTCCAGGTATTTATTCTGTCAAAACCCAGTGATCAAGTCTCAACCCACCTCGTCGCTGCTTTCAGACAACATGACCAAACTGGTCGGTCCAGCTAATCCGACACCAGGCCGGCTGCTGAAGTTCCCGGTGCCCGAGGCGAGCAGCTGACCGCTGGGCCACAAGGCCAGCAGCAGAGCCAGGAAACCACTGACAGGCATGAGGCTCCACTTCTTATCCTGGAACCGCGTCCATACTGCCGCTGCTGGAGGAGCAGGACTCTGCTGGAGTCCTCCTGATCTGCCCACCCGAAGGCTTTGACTAAACCAGAGAGCTGCAAGAAAAATCTAAAAAAAGACCAACTTTGTTGTTGTTTGTGTTTATCTTCGTCCACCTAGCTGCCACTGGGTTGTTTATGAACACTGCGCGCTCAGATTCGGTGAACATTAGTTCGCCTACCTCTGCAGCTCCGCCCACTGTTTCTAAAGACCCGTGATGCTTTCAATGACTCGTTGCAAACACCGAGATCCGACCTTTGGAATAGGAAAAACATCAAGATGTCAATAAAATGCAACATCTTTTTTTTTGCCCTAACTTTTCGCTTAAAATTAAGTCGGTTATGATTTTTAATGATGAGTATGACTTTTAATCCTATAATTATAATTTCAAATGACTAAATTATAAGCGTAAATGTTATGATTGTGAATAATTCAAAAATGTTAGAATAATTACTAATAATTATCTACTGGTTGTGACTTTGGTATCTTCGCAATTTTGTTTAAGTTTAAAAAAATATATTTTAAAGCAATAAGTGACATAAATGGACTCAATGAAAAAGTTAAGTTTTATTTTTATTATTACAGTACCAAAAAAACAGCTGCATTTATCAATGATTTTCAAACAGGACTGTCTTGTATTACCAGTCCTATCATTTTCATATAAAGCCGTTTCAAAATGCTATTTGTTATTACAACTTCTGAAGCACACAATTTGAGTGTTTGCCAATTGTGTGATAGTCAAAGGTAACTTCTTCTTGTTCTGGATTTCATTCAGGAATAACAGAAAATAAATAGATAAAATTGCATTGAACCTCATTTTTAAAAATGATAAAAGACTTTTAATACTATGTATCTATTTATGCAAGTTTGTGCATAAATGTACAAAGTTGTACATTTACGCACAACTGTGTTCATCATATAAAATCTTAATAAACAAAGCATTAAGATTTGCATTTGGATAAGGCAAATATTTTTCCAAATGATTTTATGTGAAAGTTTTGGTTTAATATTTTTCACTCAATATGCATAAAAATCTGAAAAACAAAACAAAAAAAGAATACTTTCAGTGTTGAAATTTTACAAGACTTTATATTGCATATTCAAAGTACAAAGTTGTGCATCTTTTGTCATCGTTCTCAGTATGCATGGTGTTCATCTTTTAATATAATTTATGGCAACAGAGCATAAAAGAAACATTAACCAGATCATGTAACTATCAGTATTATCCTTGTTATGTATTATTAATGAGAGCACACATTTTTAAACCAAAACTAAGAAAAAATGCCTCATGCATTTGCATCGGTCACAGTTCTCCTATTCTTCTATATATCTTTTTTAATAACTGCTAATTGAGTAGAACTATGGCAGAAAATCATGACTATTTTAATAACACTATCAAAAATGTCAGCATCCTAAAAACAGAAAGATTTATTATCTTCAGTGTCATTCTTGATGCGATTATGGAAGGCAAGGTTTTCTTCATTAAAACCCTCTATGGCATGACTTTTTGTTTTTTTAGGGAAAAAATATTTTCCTGCATTCTTTGGGAGCTTGTTGGTCCTTAA
>CAEGAF010058711.1:0-27544 GCA_903067075.1 Micropoecilia bifurca
TTCTCATGCTCCTTTTTCCTGATGTTGTAATCACTTGGTATTGCTACATCCACCAAAACGGCTAGGAGGGAAGTTTTTTTTATATATATATTCTGTGTATACATATATATTAAATATATATGTATATATACACACAGGACCCCGAAGAATTTAAAACTACTTTCACCCCTACCTGGAACATCAGCTCTAGAGGCTCCAGCGCCTCCAGACTCCATTATGGGATAAAGGATGTACAGAAAATGGATGGGTTCAGTTTCTAAGTTTTGTCTAGAACGTTTTTGAGATTAATTAAAAAATTTCTGAGTTCTTGACAGGCGTTTTTTCTCTATCTACTATGACTCTAATATGCCATCATAACTTTGTCCTTTCAAAGCTCCTGTTTAACATTAAATAAAGACACAGCCAGAAATGTTTGAAAGATTTAATCATTTTTCATGTTTCTCCAGAACTTTCTCTCAGTCTCATTTCCTCAAACCAGTTTCCAGGTATGGAAATCTGCAGTCGGGAATTCCAGGTTTTCCATAGAAATCACAGATAGTTCGTTGGGGTTGACGTCTCACTCTGACAGAAATCCGTGGACTATCCTCTGCCTCCCCCTGGTGGTGGTTGTCAGTTCCTGCGCTGCTCCTGGTCTTTTCTACGCTGTTTTTCCTTCTGTTTCTCCAGTTTGTCCAGAGCTTTCCTCTCTTTCTCCGCCGCAGTTTGGACGTCTTTGATGCGGCGCTTCAGAGCGCTGCGGTCAGACGAACTGAGCATGCCCAGACCCTGCAGAGGAAAGAGACAGCAGAGGGTCAGAGTCCCTCTGGAGGGATGATCACATCATCAGCACCATCCTCATCGTCACCTTCAGCTTGGTGCTGTCCATCTGCAGGAGCTCCTCTCCATCAATGTCTCTGGCGCTGAACTCTGGGATGTACTGGTCCATGTGGAGACACCGGAGCCACTGACAAACCTCCTGGGTCGACCAGGAGGAGATGGAGGAGGAAAGCTCATCACAGGGCTGAGGAGGAGGAAGAGGAAGAGGAAGAGGAGAGGTTTGTAAAGTTACACACTAAGTCTGTCATTGAGGGCTGCACAGTGGTGCAGTTGGTGTTGCCTTGCAGCAACAAGGTCCTTGGGTTTAATTCCCAGCCTGGGATCTTTCTGCATGGAGTCTCCATGTTCTCCCTGTGCATGTGTGGGTTCTCTCTGGTTTCCTCCCACAGTCCAAAAACATGACGGTCAGGTTAATTGGTGTGCATAAATTCTCCCTAGGTGTGTTTGTTTGTTTCTAATACCTTGTGGGGATAATTTTCCTGACACATACTAATGTTGTGGAGACCAGTTGCTCCTTGTGGGGCCCGAAGCCTGATCCCCACAAGGGGAAACCCTGTTTTTGGGTCAGGGGTCAGAGTTAGGGCTAAGGTGGGAATTGAGTTTTGGTTAGAGTTAGGAAAAGGTAAAGGTGGTTTAGGCTGTAAAAATTGAATAAATGGAAGTCCACTAAGGACTGGGGTGGGTGGATGGGTGGAAAATGTCAGTGTTTATCTTTCAGTCATATTTTCACCATGTTATTCCTACATTTATAAATGCCAGAAATCCAAACTAAATATTTAATTCACAAGCTAAATATTTAGTTTACAAACTGTACATTTAACTGTCAGTCAAACATTTAGGAAGCTCTTTAGTTTCCAGCTAAGGGTTTAAGTCTGAGATGAATACTTATTTTTCAAACTGTTTGTTTATACAATAGTTTCAGATTCCAGCTAATCATAATCATTTCATACTGATGTGCTAAAGTTTTAGTATTTCTATTTAACTGCAAACTTATATAAAACTATCCCTACATAAGATGCTCAACATTCTCGATTTTGATTTATTACCACTTTATTCTTCTAATATTATTATTTTGACTCCATTATCACTTGTATATTATGACGTTATTCCCATAAATAAATATATATAAAAATCGTGGCCTGGCCTTCAGAGCGTCACCTCATCAGAGGACTGGGACAGGGTTTGGTACGGATGGGAGGATCTGGAGGACGACTCTGGAGGAGGAGAGGTGGAGGAGGAGGTGGGAGGAGGAGAAAACTCCTCACTGAGAGCCGACTCCTGGACAGAGAGCAGAGACAACATCATTATAAGATATTCCTCTTATATTCAGTTTTTAATTGCAAATCATTTAAAAATCACAATTTCTTTTGCATAAAAACTTTTATTAGAGCTGAAACAAACTAATTATTTTGGTGATTTATTAATCTATTATTCTGACTATTAATCACTTAATCTGTTAAAAAAGTTGGAATTTTCTCCACATTTTTCATTCACTGCCTTTTTACTCAACATTAGAAATACATTAAAAGCTGCAAATAGACAAATATTATCTAATATTATTTTGAATCATTCAGCAAGAAGGATTTATGGTCAACCAGGATCCAGAACTGAATCTTCATTGTGTCAAAGACATAAACAAACTAAGCAGCCGCTTAGGGGTCCAGGGCCCCTCAGGGCCCCCCTGAGTGGAGCTGATTGTTTTTATTTTTTAGTGATAATTTCTATGTCATAATATCAAAAACACACAATTTTGCGATTAAGTGATTTGTTTTTACAATAATATATATTTGATAATGTATGTAGAAATTATTTTACTGATAAAACAAAAAAAATAAATTGCTTTTGGAGCCTCCTGGTGGCCGCGGTAGGTACCGCACCCTTCACCGGTTTCATAAGCTGCCCTGCGACGTCCAGAGCATCAAACGTCCAAGTCAGAAGTTAAGAAAACAAAACAATGTCTCAAAAAGGGACTTAAAACAAACATTATTTTCACATCAACTTCTGTTATGTGAAACTTCTGTTAAAATCATTTGAAGGCATAAAATCAGTCTGGTACCAGTACCGGTCCAGATTCTCAAGGAAGAAAGACTCACCTGGTATAAATTACATTTTTAGCTATTGGAGTTACGCTTAGTTTAATTTATTTAATAAAAGAATGTCATGAATGTGTGTGTAGGGCTGCACAGATTGCAGTTTTCTGGCCGATCCCTGGTTACAAAAGGCCTGACCTGCTGATTCAGATTTTTGCTGATACAATTTGTTTTGTCTGAAATGTTGCTAAATGTAGCAAGAAAGTCACTGTTGGCAGCAGTGAGGTGAATATTGTTAACTGTAAACATGCAGACCTGACCTGGTGGGCCTGTTAGTCAAACCTCTCACTGCAGGGCAGAAGAGGACAGAGGCTGATTTATAAACTTTTGTTGATGAAGATAAGATCAGGGGATAAGATGGGCTTCATGTAAGTATCAGCCAATCACAATCCCCCAAAATTAAGAAAATCAGCGCCCAAAAATCAACTGGTCGATAAATCAGTTGGCCAATAAATGTGTCCTATTATACATGTATATAATGTAAACAGCACTGGCAGAGATGCAATAAGTTTATAGCAGGTGTGTGAATGATCTAATGACTGGACTGCTGATTCAGAACTAGAGGTTCCCCAAAACCACATTTTGCTTAGGGCCCCATGGAGGCTTTGGCCGGCCCTGGTCAGAGGAAACCTTCAGCAGAAACTGGTGGGTTTCAATCGTTCCTGGATCCCAGCAGAGCAGACAGACTCCAGCATTCGCCTCAGAGTGAGACATCGCTCTGCAGCTGCTGCTGGAGGATCGGAGGAGAGGAGTCAGAAACCGGAGCTTCCTGCTGAATCTGACCAGCACATATTTCACTGACCGCAAAGCAAACCGCAGCTGGCAGGTTATGTGACCCCATCCGCCAATCAGAACTAATCTACCAGCTGCAAACACACGCTGCTCCATCAGATGTCAAATCAGTTCACTTCAACCGAACTGAGACCTAGGATCTAAGGAATAGTTTTTTTGTTTTTTGTCCAGATCAGAGTTTGATTGGACATTCGCACGTCCCCAAACGAACCTATAGACAAACAAACTAGAGTTCAAGTAAAGCACACTAAACATTGATGGTGTGAATGCAGCCTAAAATGTATAGATTAAACATTAAGTTACTGCCTCAAAATGGATATGTGAGATTTTTTAATTGCTTGGGCGGCTTTAGAAGCACTTGAGACCCAAATGGAAGAACAAAAACATAGTTCTCTAAACTAGCTGTTTGTGTTGCTCTGCTTTCAGTAATACATGTTCATGTAATGGCAAAATAACCTTCCAGCGACTAAAATGTTTTCTTGTGATTTATTCTGGGTCTGAAAAAAAAGTTCTGATCAGCTGCAAAATGATGCATTCAAGTAACTCCAAAAACTGCAAAAACTCTTTACTCTCGTTCAGAACCATATTCTGGACCTCGTACTTCAAGCCTAAAGAGGAAAATACCTGTGAGTGGGACTTCCTGGGTCTCTGGGAGCCCAGCGGGGGGATTTTGGGGGAACATGGAGGAGTTCCAGAGGAGGAGAAGGACCCTCGACCTTCAGTGAACCAGGAAAACGAGACGAAGGATCCAGAGGACCGAGACGGACTCTCAGATGGTTCTCTAAGGACAGGAGACATGTCCAACATTGGTTAATCATGTGGTTCTGCAGGAAGCAGAAGGTTATGTTGGTGATGGACCCACCTGCTGCCCACAGAGAGCCTGTTGGATTTATCTTTCCTCACTCTGATGTAGGAACGTCTGAGCGTCACCCTGAGACACAAAGGACAACATCACCGATTGAGACGGTTGGACAGAAACGCAGCTTTTATGTTTAACATGCAGGAGAACTCAGTTTATTCACCCTAAATCCAGGAAACGTCTCTTTGTCTTCTTATCAAAGACGACAGTCGGACTGCCGGGATCGGCTGGACTCGTGTCTCGGCTTGTGTCAGAAACCAGAACTGAAACAAACAAGTGATCATAAATTAGGAGCAGGAACATGTGATCACCTGTTTACAGGAGAGTTACAGGTGTGTTTATAACACCCACTATCAGGATTGCGCATTTACAATATTAAATTGTCCTTGTTTCCAGTTGCGTTTATGGCTCCAATAATCATCAATATAAGCTAAGCAACGTATTCACAGCTGCATTAAAGGTGTGTGTCCAGGTGTGTTTAATTGTTCAGCTCTTTATATCAAAAGCAAAGACGACTCTCAGATGAATGAAATTAATTGTGTTTCCCAGTTGTATCTGCATGCAATTATGAATTTTTGTATGTATCCAGGTGTGTTTTTCAGGTGTGTATCCAAGTAGATTTGAAGCTCCCATTTTTGGAAATATGAGCTAATTCACTGTATTTACAAGTGTGTATCCAGGTGCGTTAAAGTTGTGTTTATAGCTCCTGTAATCAAGACTTGAGCTAAAGTCTTGAGGTGTGTGTCCTGGTGTGTGTCCTGGTGTGTATCCAGGTGTGCATCCAGGTGTGTGTCCTGGTGGGTATCCAGGTGTGCATCCAGGTGTATATCCATGTGTGTGTCCTGGTGTGTATCCTGGTGTGTATCCAGGTGTGTGTCCTGGTGTGTATCCTGGTGTGTATCCAGGTGTGTATCCATGTGTGTATCCTGGTGTGTGTCCTGGTGTGTATCCTGGTGTGTATCCAGGTGTGTGCCCAGGTGTGTATCCATGTGTGTATTCTGGTCCAGGTGTGCATCCAGGTGTGTGTCCTGGTGTGCATCCAGGTGTGTATCCAGGTGTGTATCCAGGTGTGTGTACCTTCGCTGTCCGGCCTCCTGTTCCTCCTCATGTACACAGGTGAGCAGTCGGAGGAGGGGCAGGATTTAGACGGTGAGCTACTGGGTGTCACCAGCGCCTCCTGTGACGTGGCGTTGGTCAGCTGATGGTACCGCCCCCTTGGTGGAGCGACCAATGAGGCGCCCTCGTCCTCTGGAGACCGATGCCCCTGAGACGTCAAGGTAAAACAGGAAGAAGATTCTTTTTCATGTTTTTTTTCCAAAATAAAAGCTCTGTATGATTCCTTCTGATTGGTCTCACCAGCGATGCGTCGAAGGAAAAGGCGGGGCTTCGGGACGACACAAGTAGATCAGGTGAGGGGGAGGAGCCTCTCATGGCCAGGTGTAGAGGTGAGCGCGCGGACTGCACCGGACTTTCCTGGTAACACACTCAGAAGATCAGCCGATCGGATCATGGCTGGTATAAAACACCCCGGAGCTTCAGGCTGGACTCTACCTTCCTGTCGAAGCCGTCGTCTCCCTCCGTGGAGCTCACGCTGTCACGGTAACGGGAGCGCGAGGGCCGGTGGCGGCGCGTTTTGACGGACAGCTGGGCTCGGCCCTTCTGGATGCTGTTGTCCAGCAGCTCCGTCTCCGGAACGGCCTCGTTCAGGTCTGCGACAGGAGACGGGTTTGTTCGGTTACTGTGGAGAAGCTTGATGCTTCAGAAAGCTGCTAAAACCGGAGGTGGAAAAATTAATCTGTAAAAATAAACAGACGCCATGAAGTCCAGACCGGAAGGAAGTGGTTTAAAAAACCTCAAGGAACGATATGATGGGGATTTAATGCCCTGCTTCAATACCCCCATGATACTGGACATCCATCCATCCATAATGGATGGATGGATGGATGGATGGATGGATGGATGGATGGATGGATGGATGGATGGATGAACTTTGTAACATCAGTTCATGTTTATTCCACAATTTTGTTCTGATGATGCATCAAGTTTTAACTTAATAACCTCTTCCTCCTCCCACTCAGTCCATCAGAGCACCATCAAATATTCAGCATGCTGACCATCACACACACACACACACACACACACACACACACACACACACACACACACACACGCGCGCGCGCGCTAGACTAAATGGTCTCTAAAAGGCAAATAAAACAAGCAGAAACTTTGTCTTGTTGATATGCTGTGAGTGTAAAAATATCTCCGCATTGAAACATTTCGTCTCGGTTTTGTCGCTAATTTAAACTTATTTAAACAATCTGCCGCTTGATGTATTAACCTCCCATCTCCATGACGACCAGCGTGGCAGCAGTGCACGTCTGTTTGCTCTCTTGTTAGGATAACTCTTATTCAGGATGTGAACAACCTCCTCAGAGGAATAAAGGGTTCCCACACACACACACACACACACATACATACACACACACTGAGCTGATGGAGGTTTATTTCCCAGGGGAAAGATGGATGGGGGAGGTAAACTTGATGGGGGAGGAAGGGAGGATGTGTCGGGCAGTAAAATGAGGCGACAGAGAGAGAGAATGGAGATTTAATGAAACAGAGGATGGAGGGATGATGGATGGATGGATGGATCAGAGGGTGGGGGAGGAAAACGAGGCCATGTTGGAGAACAAAGAACGAGGAAGAGAAGGAAAGCAGAATCCCACCGACTTTTAGATGTTTTAGAGGGATTTATTTGACTTTACCAGTTGCTGAGTTCTTCCTGTTCAGTCACTGCCTAATAATGACCAGCAGGGGCTGCTAATGTGCTCAGAACGAGGCGAATTATCATCATTAACGTGTAAATGAGTCCATTAGTGGTTCTGTGAGGCTCACCGAACACGTTGTCTGTGTCCTCCAGGCCTGCAGACATGGCTCTGTGATTATCTGCTCAGAGACAGGAGACAGACAGAGGACGGTGGGACAGAAGGGACAAAATGTCAAACAGCATCAAACACATATTATCTCTGCTGCTGAAGCTGCTAATAAATACTAGCTTATGTTACGGCTAAGAAACATTTTCTGACCATCTGATCTGCACTGGAACAGTTTGGATTTAACTTTGCCTGATGATAAATAGTTTTTAAAGGGGAGGTGTTTTGTAAAATGCACTTTTTTGTAACTTTAGGTCATGTTATAATATAATTATTTTATCAAAAACACCCCTGGAGTGTTGTTTTGATTCTTTCATGCATGTTTGAGGAATCCTGGAATCTCCTGTGGCAGCCAATCAGGGGAGCCTGAACACCTCAACCTAAACGTAGCTCCTTCAGACCAGCGGCAGCAGCAATTAGCAAACACCTGGTGGAACTGAGAGTCTGCTGAACTCGTCCTACAAACCACTGCTCAGCGTAATACTTTAATAACAGCATGAGGAGGAGCGTTGATCTTCACGTTTTCTCACTCCAGAATGTCTGTCTTCATCCTGTTCCATCGGAATCTGATCTTTGCCCTGAAACTGACCAACAGCTTCAACCCTGGATCTGATGACACGTCTTCATCGTTAATGTCACACGTCAACACTCAGCTTCCCCCATTTCTGTTATGTTTCTGATTCATAAAGGCAACATCAGGCGTTTATCAAAGCCTGACATGATAAATAAGGCGCCACAACGACCAGCTGGTCCACAGGAAACATTCAGCTTCCCTCCTTGTCTTCCTCCTCTAAACTTCCAGAGCAGTTGACTTCTGCACAGCCTCGTTAAGGATTCGGCTGAAACACACGGCTGCTGTGTGAAGACACACAAAGTCCTGAGGCAAGAAGTCAGCAGGGAGACGGCGTCTCTCAGCTGATGCTATTGACCCACTTCGTCCTGCTCTGGTAAAACCTGATGTTCCACGCAGGAAACGCTCGTCTTGGTTAATATCTGCAGGTTTCTGTTTCCTCCTCTGAGAGATGACTCCCTACTAGAGAAAATATCTGGAGCAAAAGCATCTAATATAGTTTTTACAGAAAAAATGTCTTAACGATGTGTTTTTCAGAGACAAAGTGGATTTATAACACAAACATTGATGTTTGTTTCTGTTGACTTAAAAGAAATTTGACTTTGTAATTTCACACCTAGAAATTGGGTCTCTGTCTCTTTAAGAAACTTCTGCTGTTTCTGACACGCCAAATTCAGCACATTATTAAAACAATGTTTCACCATTAAGCCTTTATTATTGTTCTGAGGAGCGTTGGACTAAGACGTCGTTTGTATCATGAGCTCAGCAGATGCACAGTTACACCAGGTGTTTGCTAATTGCTGCTGCTAGTCTGAAGGAGCTTAATGGGATTCAATAACTCCTCAAACATGCAAAGAGAATCAAAGTAAGACTCTATGTATGTTTTAGATAAGGGAATGACATTATAACACAATATAAAGCTAAAAAAAGAGGAAATTTCACAAGTAGGGTTGAAAAGATTAATCTGATTAATCGTAATGAATCTATTATTAAAAGAATAGACAATAATCATAATCAATGAATTATTAACTGCAGTACATTTGCTGAAAAAAAACATACAGCATAAATTTTGCACTTAAGATGAAAATACATTTGTTTGTGAATATCTTCCTCTGGTGCATCTTTAGCTTCACCTGATTCAAATTCAGAAAAACAAAAATCATATTGATCCCCTGATAATCTCCAATTATCAGTTGATTGATCTTGAATGACCAAATCAGCCCAACACTGATGTTAAGTTGACCTTTTCACGTGTTAGAAATGTTTTTTGTTGCAGATGCATCCTTTGCTACAAAAGGATGATGTTATTGCATTGTAGGCACATTTTTTATTTTTAGTTTGAAAAATGAACCATATGACTTATTTTAATATTTTAATGCATTTGTAATATTGAATAAAAAAGACTTAAGTGTATAAATGAAAAAGGTACAGATTGCGCCGATTTTTTTGACCAATAATCACCAAAATAGAAGAATCAATGACTAAGATGATCCTTGGCTGCAGCCATAAACTTGACCATGGATGAAGTTTTCTCAGATTCAGACTTCTGCTACTCATTAAGAGTTAAAAATATCATCAAATATTGAGATGAGGAGAGAGAAACCAGAATGTGAGCCACAGTAAATCAGGGTCCAAACTTTTTGTCACGTTGGTCAAAATGTTCAGGTTGAAAAGACTAAAAATAAAGGAAAAATGACGCTTTAAGAAATATTCACTATTTCTATAACTCATCAACAAAGTTGCAATATTTTAATTCAGTTAGTAAAATAATTACATTTTTGTAAAGGAATGTGTAAGTTTTATAAAACAGTTTTTTATATTTGCCTCATTAAAAGGAAAGGATATAACTTGCAAATTTTAAAAGGAGCTGATTGAAAATAATAAAAAAAAATGTTCATTTGGATTATTAAAAGCAAGAATTAATTCACTGGTATTGAAACTTAAAGACAAGTTTAATACATTTATTGAGATCTGGATACAAGTAGGTCTGTCCCAATAAATCAATAAATCGTGTCATAAATTAAAACAAACTTATTTATATTTACATGGTTTATTGGTTTTCTCTTTTCGCTGTTTCTACCAATAACTGGGAGATTATTGGTAAATAAAATCTTCAGTCTGCTGCTTTGGTCCCAATTAACTGAAACAAAATGTTGTTTACAGAGACTTCATAATCCATTTAATTTGTTTTATTTATTTATTCTGAATTTTTAAAATGTCTTGCAGTTCCAGTGCTAAATGTTTGTTAGAATGTAAAGTTTACTGATATTTGATTATGTGTTCTTGCTTTATCACCATATAGTTGGTAATAAAGTCAACTATGTGGTTGGCTTCATCACCAACCATATAGATATAATCATTTATTGAGATAAACGATGTTATCATTTATTGCAATAAGTTCTGGGAAGATTTATTGTCCAGCAAAATCTGTTATTGTGACAAGAAAAAGCTCAGATTCTAAATACTTGGTACTGTTGCCAAAATTTTCTATTTTAAGATTTCAATTTGTCAGCAATAAATACAAATTTAAATAAAACACTCGGCCACACAAGATCAGCCCAGGGTCCACAAAAGGCCCCTGACCACAGGTTGAACATCGCTGTAGCAGATGGTGTTCAAACATTTTTCCTTTCATTTCTGTGATTTCTGTGTTTTCCTGTTTGCTGCATCATCTCAGGAGGTCTGGGAGATACTACAGGCTGGGTGGAGATGTTTTAACACACACACACACACACACACACACACACACACACACACACACACACACACACACACACACACACACACACCTATACACACACACACACTGTCTCTGCAGTTCTGAGACAAACACACAATGTTCCCGGCTGTAAGACACGCCGTCAGACAGACGCAGAGGGTTGGACAGGTTGGACAGCAGACCGGAGGGACGGAGGACGATGAAGAGACACAGAAAGAGAAACAAACAGATGGTCTCACCTCTCAGCGCGTCTCCCTCCGACTGTTGTCATGGCACGTCAGCCTCTCCTCCCTCTGCCTCCGGGAGCAGCTGATGGAGTCGGACCACGTCTCCCAGAGTTCCTCTGGGGTTCCTCTCGGATCTGCACCGACTCTGGGGCTGCAGCGAAGGATTCTGGGAGCCGTAGTTTCCCTCCTGAGGGGCTCTGGGACTCAGCTGAGAGCTGTCTGCTGACAAGCGAGTGCTTTTTCACCGCTACTCAGCAGAACACTGCAGCCTGGTCCTGAAACAGCAGCTCCAAGGACAGCAGGAGGAGGAGGAGGAGGAGGAGGAGGAGGAGGAGGAGGAGGAGGAGGAGGACTAGGAGGAGGAGGAGGAGCTGGAGGAGATGGAGGGATGGAAAAAGCCAGAAGAGGATGATGACACTGAAAAACATTATGAAATATATCAGAAAAACAGCTGATTCTTAGGCTTTGAGGCTAAAAATAAAAATAGTTTACATAAAAACAATAGCAAACATTAATAAATTACATTAATAATTATTTCAGGTTTCTCATCTTTTCTTTCTACATCATTTCAGGATGCTGATATCAGACTTTCAGATATAAAACCTGAATGTTTATTCAGTTTATCTCAGATATATGAACCTCTGCAGTGTCACCTTGTTTTCTTCCTTATCAGGATCTCTATGCGGTTTTTGCTGCAGCAGCGCCCTCTGCTGGTTGGACTTGAGCAGGACAGAAACGTGTTTAAATTAATTCATATCACTTTCCTATTATTTTCAGGAACTAACGTAGTTTTTACAGAAAAGGTGTATCAAAGGGACGGTGTTATATATTTTCCCAAACACAATTGAGTAACTGTTGCCCTCAGTTATTATAAAAATGTTGTATTTATCGACAGAGGAGAGCAGCGAGTGTAAAAATGGATTGAAATCTCTACATAAACACGTTTTTACTACACTAAAAGTAAAAAGTAGCCATCAAAGAAATTACTCTAAAGTAAAAAAGTATTTGGTAAAAATGCGACTAAAGTACTGAGTAACTGATCGAAACATAAATCATTTAACATTAAAAAATTACAGCAACAGACGGACCAAAATATGAAAATTTGAGCATTTTAAAAACCAAAACAGAAATAATTAATTAGAAATAAAATAAATACATTTAAACAATTTCGTTCAATAGAAAACTTATGAAACTTTAACAAAAACTCCATGTGTGTCTAGTGAATTTTTGCAATTTTTAGTAAGTAGAGAATCCAGGAATTTTACTTAAAAGTAGCAACAATATTTCATAAGTTATTCAAATAAAATGAAAAAGTACAGCATAGCTTTTAGAAATTTTTTTAACTTACTTTTTTAAGTTACTCCAGTAAATTTAACAAGCTTCAACTCAACTCTGCATTACAAACAAGTGAAATTAAATTTAACTTCGTAACTTGAGGACCTGAAATTGGGCCGCTGTGTCTTTAAGAAGCTCCACTCTTTCTGACATCATTCTTCAATCCATCATCACGACAATGTTCCTCATTATGCCATTTACAACCATTCATAAGAGCAAAGCACAGTTAAACTATGGGTTTTCTAACTGCTGCTGCTAGTTTGAAGGGCAAAAGTGAGATTCAAGGATATTTCAAACATGCAGAAAAGAATCACAGCAACCAGGTTTGTTTTTGATGAGGGAGGAACATTAGAACATGATGTAAAGTTTTTAAAAAGTTGATTTTATATGGTGTCCTTTAAAAAAAACTATTTTATTAGTAAATTTATTTAACTCTATTCCAGATAAAACACAGAATTCATCTAAATTTCTCCAAAATTGGGTCAAAATTTATTCCAGATATAAAAACATAATAATTAAAAAAAAACATTTAAACAAAATTACTTCATTTTGAAATCTTGATCAAATCCTGAGGTCAGCTGAGGACATGAGGAAGTGATGACATCATCAGTGTTGATGTCAGGCTCTCTGGCCCTCAGTGACCTCATCAGCGTCTGACCTGGATTCAGTCCGACTCAAATAAATAAATGATAGAAACATCCAACAACCCATCAGTGATGTTAATAAATACATAAATAAATACCTAATAAATATCAATAAATAAATAAAAAACATCAATCATCTGCAGTTGGTAAATAACAAATAAAGGGTTTTTTTGGTGACTGGAGTCAACAGGATTTTCAGAATAAAAGTCTCTGTTACGTTGAAAACATAAAAAAAGAGATCCTAATAATTTCACTTGCTTCAGAATAAAAGCATGTCGATAAACAGGAAGTTGCATCTGGATCCCAGTTGTTTGAAGGTGATGAATGTTTTTATACAAAAATTGATATTTTGGTTGTAGATGAATAAAAAATGTTTCTCCTGTTGCAGGCAGGCGGCAGCATCATGCTCATGTGGTCCACAGGTTGTTTACATTAACTGTAAGTAAACAAATGTAAGATGCGGCTGATCCGATTGTCTCTGCAGTAATAAAAGACTTTGATCCGTTTCAGCCTCAGGTGACAAGAAACTTCAACATTCATCAAACGGCTCACTGTCAATCTGCAGCTTCTCCGCTAATGAGGCCGATAAACAGCAGAAGGAGAGATTCCTCCGAGCGCCGAGCGGGTCTGGACCTGCAGAACCACCATCAAAACTCTGTCAGTTCTATCTGGCTTCTTAGAAGGTTTGTAAACACGTTTGTCCCTGCAGCTGCGCTTGCATTCCTGCTGATCCTCGACATGTGGAGCAGCCCGACGTGTCGGGACAGACACCGAGCTTCAGGATTCTTCTGGATCTGATTCAGCGTAGATGATCCGATAACAGGCCTGTAGCTTCTAGGATCTTTATCTAGCAGAACCAAACTGCACCGGATCCTTCAGTCCGTTCTGATTGAGCTCTGATATGCACAAAACTTTGTCTGTAGCTGTGCCTTCACTGAGTGAAGAAAAATTGGAATTACATAAATAAATTTGGGTAATTTTGGAAAAACTGCTATGATTTTGGGGTTTTCAGCTGTATCAAAGCTAATGCAGTTTGCAAAGTTTGCTAGAGTCACAGGAGTCGTAATCAACAACAGGATGTTACTACTTGCGGAAAATACGAAGAAGACAACAGGAAGGTGATGGAGGATGACGATACTTCATCTTTTTTTAATGACTTATCTGGTGAACAACCTTATTCATGTGTGATTTTCATGAGGCCTAAGCAGTGAAGTGCTGTGAAGGCCTGTTGTTCCTTCTTATTTAATTTCAAACTGTTTTTTTTACATTAGTGTAATACCTTCAAAGTTTTGTGCAGAATTGTTATTGAAATGTATCTAATATTCTGCCAATACTCAGAAAAACATGTTAAAGAAATGCAGTTAAAATTACACATGAATACGTTTGTTTACACTGTAAGTTATTTAAAAACATTCAGCGCCATGAACCTCCGACTACTTCCTGTCGTCTTCTTCTTCACGGTTTCCACCAGCGGTAACATCCTGCTGTTAGTCATGTGACTTGTGTGACTGCAGGTTTGCAAAATAAACCAAATTTGATGCCTCATCCTGGCGCCAAAGTTTTTATCAAAAAACAAGTTTTATCAAAATAAGTGAAAATATTTCAAAATGTGAAATTGTGCAATTTCATAGTCAATGGAAGCTCAGCTATAGAGTCGTCCCAGGTGGGCGGGGCTTAGCGTGCAGCTGCAGCTCAGGGCCTGTTGCTGGACAGGACTTTGAAGGTCCGGTTCAGGTCATGACAGAAGGAGCGCAGCTGAGTCAGCGTCAGTTGAAGGGCCACCTGGACTTTGTGGCTGTCCTGGAGGTGAGAGGCCAGGTCTGTGCTCAGGTTCTGATCCGAAACGTCCGCCGTAAGTTGAGCCACCTCCTTTAGCTGCAACAAACAGACAGCTGTTAGCCAATCAGACTACGGTGGGTCACATGACGGTCGGTCACATGACGCGAGGCTTTACCTTGTTGATGTGGTTGAGCAGGTCGCGCAGGTCAGCTCTCAGGTCATCCAGACCCATTACTTTGCTGGACAGAACCTCCAGCAGGTTCTGGTGCATCTGAACACCTGCTAGCATGTGGCTAACACATGTCTCCTGCAGGGGGCGACAAACAAAAATATGATTAAACTCCTACAGAAGGTTAGAGCAGAAATATTCACAAACATGAACACTGACAAAAATAAAACCTTAATAGTTGTTTTTGGTCTTGTTTTCAGTTCAAATATCTTAGAAAACATAAATTAAAAGAAAACTAACTTTTCTGTAATATTGGTTAAAAATACATGCCAGCATTTTTCATCAATATTAAGAAATTATTTACTCAAAATAAGCTCATATTTTTCTGAAAAGTTTGTAAGTTAGCGTTGTCTTATTTAAAGTGTACTGATATATCTACACTAGGAACTAGACCAAAAATACTTTTTAAACAAAAGGCTCAACTTCATAAACTAACACCATAATAATAAAAGAATCTAAGGTAATTACTGATTAAAAAAAGTTTTTTGGATTCACAAATCTAGCTTTTATTCACTATAAATCTTCCTAAGGACCATCTGAACCTCTACTTTAAGGCTGAGCAATAAAACAATAACCATATCTAACGCAGTAGACACTTGATCAGTATCAATAGAAAATACATCCAATAGAATATTCACTGCATTGTGGGGAAGATAGGCAGAGGAAAGACTTAAATCTCAACCCCTCATGGTCCGCTAGGCTAACTTGGTGGCTAGCTTAGCCTCACTCGCTCTCTGGTTACCTAGCAACAAGCTGGTGAGTAACATGTGAAGTAGCAGTTTCAAGTTTCCCCCAACCTTAAAACCACCGAACCTCTGTAACCAAAACCTGACAGAAACTAAATGAAACATAAAGATTCACCTTATTATGACCCTTAATGTTTCTCTTTATGCCAGGAGCTCAATTATAAAATTCCTCTAACAAAAATGACTCATTGGTCTAATAATTAACCAAGAGAAAAGAAGAGGCAAGTCCCAACCCTGACTACCTCTAGGATTCCTAACACCTCGTAAAATACTGCAACCAATTAAGCTCTGAGTTAGCTTCAAACTATTTTAAACAAACATCCACAAAGAAACTAAACATAAACCAAATGAACACCAGAAGAAGAAACATATTGATCTCTAAACTTTTTGATGCCATACCAAACCACAAGAGACTAAACATGAAGACTCACTCAACAAGCCGCAGATTTAGATTTATGGAACCATTTCATCATTCAGAGACATCAAATTCTCAGAGATGTCAAACTCTCTGAACCGTCAAGAACAGAGTCTTTGTGCAAACTGCCTCAAAGGCCATGAAGAAGCACTTAAACCAAAAAACATCCCAGAGGCTTTTCTAAGAATCAGACAAAATTCTGACTACTACTCAACAGGCCTGAGGATCTCCTGAATACACAGAAATGTTACCTTTTTTTGCATAAACACCCAATGAGAAACCCTTACAAGAGCCTGAACTACCAGACCAAAGGACTGAAATCCTTCAGTCACAACATGGAGCCGCCCAACAGACCCAACCCACCCGTCCTTAGACTGACCAGTGGAAAATGCTCAGACGGCGCCTTGATTAGCGGAGAGGACGGGATTCTCATGGACGCTGCCACCAGCTGCAGGCTGGATGCTGGCGAATCCAGGCTGAAAGCCTGAGGAGGACAGGAGAGCATTAAAAACCAAAGGAGAAGAAGAAGAAAACACTAACCAATCTGGACCAACCAAACTGGTTGTTTTTACCTGGACTGTGGCAGCGTGCGCTGCTGAAATGTCCTTGAGGATTTTGTCGCCGAGCGTCTTGGCCTCCACGGCCGTTTCTCTGAACGCAGGCGGCAGGTTGGATGGCAATCTGACCGGAGCCGATTGGACCAAAAATGCAAAGAGGAAGTACTGCAACAGGATGACAACTGGAGGAAAGAAACAAAGGAACTCTGTAGATTAGTGCCAAATTTATCTAGGAATAAGACTGCAAAAATAAAAATGAGAAGCCAGAACTGAAACTAAAATGCAGTCATATTTGATTCTGGGTATAAGGTATCTAATTTCAGTTGATTTTTAGATGAGTTTGTGCAAAAAGTTTTTTGCTAAATTAGCAAATTTAGCTAAATTAATTTAGCAAATTTAGTAATTTAGCGAGTTTAGCAAATCATTCGCTAAATTTGTGAATGATTTAAAAATTATTTGGAAATATTACAACTTTTTCACAAAGCATTTTCTGTATTTTCATCTTTCCATCTTTCCCTTTTAACATTTTATTTAATTTCCTTTAGGGAAATTCTTAAACTTTGAATTTGAAAGTCTGTATTTCCATATATTCTGACCAAAAACTCTTGACCAATTTCTTTAGATCACAGGTGGGCAACTCCAGGCCTCGAGGGCTGGTCTCCTGCAACTTTTACATGTATAAATACTTCAACACAAATGAGTCAAATAATGAGGTCGTTAACAGAGAACGTGACTGAACTGAGGAGGTGATTCAGCTATTGGATTCAAGTGTGTTGGAGCAGGGAGACATCTAAGAGTTGCAGGACACTGGCCCTTGAGGAAAAAGATTGTCCTCCCCTGTTAGATCCTTTCTAATTAAACTTCTTGTTACACTATGTCTCTTGACCTCCAAGCAATGCTGAACACAGAGGGATGATGTTCAATTCTTTATCATTTGCTAATCTTTCAGTTTTTGGCTAAATAAATACAAATGTACCCAGAAAATATCTGGAAACTGTTGATTTCAGCCCCAAATCTGTCTGTTAATGCTAGTAAACCACTAATTAATCACTTTTAAGGCTTTAATTCAATTAACATTTTTACTTTGTATTTCTTGTTTTGGCACCACCAGCCTCCCATACAAGCAGAGTACAGAACCAGCTGCTGTCTCCACTGGTTCTGACAGCTCTGTGGCCGGCCGGCATGTTCTCCAGGTGTGGACCTACCTGTCCAGGTGTCCATGTCTGTCAGGGTGGCTGTGCGTGTGCGTGTGTCAGTGCGTGTCCGCTGCGCAGCTCCGGAGTTTGTCTTCCAGCTTCCATTTGGACCAGTTTGGACCTTTTATCTGCGCTCTGCTTCGCTGCGGGGTTTCCCATTGAGAGTCATGCAGTAAACCCGAAGTTACGAAGTCTCTGAATCTCTGGATGCGTCACAGCTGTGCACGCGCACGCAGACCCGCGCAGGGAGGGAGGTTTTGGATGGCGGTTCGGTAACCACGTGACCGCGCACCTTTTCTGTGGACTCAGAGACACTTGTGAGTATTCAGGTCAAATTATCCACCACTCCCTCTTCAAATCAAACTAAACTGACATGAGACAATGAGACATCTGTGCAGAAAATTATTCCTTTTTTTAGTTTTAATTTTTTTAGTTTAGTGTATTAATTAAATTATTATTGTAGTTGCTGCTGCTGCTGTTTGTGCAACTTTTATTTTTTATTGTTTTTTATTAATTATTATCCTTTTTAGTTTATTTTATTTTTGTATTTATTATTAATTATCTTTCTATATGTTATTTATTTATTTCATTTGTTCCATTGTCTTGTTAGTTAGTTAGTTCTAATAATAAATACATCAATAAATGTTTCCAGAAGTCATCAAGGTGAACCAGCCACCCTCCTTACAAAAATTACAAAATGTACAAAAAATTAAGTTTGTGTAAAAAAGAAAAAAAAATACATTTGTGCAAATTACAAAATTTGTGAATTATTTTGTTTGAATTGGCATAATATAAAAAAAAATCTTGCAAATCGGTATCAATCGACTGTTCTGCAAAAACTAGCTGCCCAAGAATATAAAAATGTATTTATATATTTTGTCTGGGGAAAGGGATAAATTGATTTCTGCTGACTTCTGAACTCTTTTTTTTATCTTAAAATTATAACAGCACAAATGCATCAGAGTTGACTGGCACCATATTTCTTTTGATTTTGTAAACATGAAGGACCTGTGAGGGACCTGGAATCATTTATTAATATTTTTCAAATGACAGCAGCAAAAATGACAATTTTTGTTGCACAAATATTTATTTTCGCTTAATTTGATTAAGGCGGAGAATCAAAAAGATTTACAACAAAAAACACAAAATAGTACCAAGTATTTTTGTCTAGTTATTTGTGCAAATATCTTAGTTTACTTTAAATGATAAAGCACAAGTTCCAATGGCAGACTATTTCACTTATAGCAAAACATTTTTATTAATCTTAATGAATCATTGACTTAAAACAAGCTCTTGCAGAAAAATGTAAGTTAGTTTTGTCTTACTTCAATTTTTTACACTAGATTAGACCAAAAACTCTTGGTAATATTTTGTGTTTCCATTTATTTTGCCTTCTTCTGCAGGTTTGATTATCCAGTAAATGTGAAAATAATTAGAGGTTTTGTGTAAGAAGTGAATTATTTGAGTGTTTTCCATCTTAGCTGCTCCTGTACAGGGTGAACCTTGCAGGCAGAATCATCCTGACTGCAGGAGTTTCAGAGGAGGAGCCTGAACCTCCATCCAGTCACCTCACTTCCTGCCAAGCACATTTCCAGGTGACTCTGTGGAAATGTACCGAAGGTGTGTTTGAGTATCAAGCTGGGTGTGTTTTTATTGTCACTGTGCTTTTTCTTCCTGTGTGTCATCATGTGTGTCGCTCTTTAAGAAATTCTGGAAGCTTGTGAGTCGGCAGGAAACTCGGATCGTTTCCTTCTTCGCTGTCTCCAGATGATCCGTTAATCCTGAGTCGGAGAAATAAAATCACATCATTTCCTTCTGGTTTTATTGCGTTTACAGTAAATGTTTCTGAGGGAAACGGGGGTTTTTAAGGTTCTCAAAGGAGGATTACAGTTACAATAAACCCAGTGAGTGTTTACATCCGTCACTGGATGTAAACTCTGCACAGTAAACAGTTGATCATTTTTAAATGAATCCCTTGGACTGGACAACATTATTTAGTTTAAAACTACACTGTATGTCGAAATGTTGCTCTTACTGTACTGTTTTACTATTTATTCTGTTTTTCTATTTATATTCTGTATTTTTGTGGATACTTGATTTTAATCGCTGTTTGCTGCTTTTGTACAGAAATATTCACTTTATGGGTCAATAAAGAATATTTCTATTAAATTTTACTTATTTTTCTGGCTAACTAAATATTTAGCCTCATACTGAATGTTTTGGTTTAAACTAATTATTTAATTTGATGATCACTAAATATTTAGTGTCAACTGAATATTAGATTTATGGTAATATATATTTAGTATAAATATGAGTATCAACTAAATATTTATATTTGCTGTCAAAGTAAATATTTCACCTTGTACTAAATGTTTTTTAGCCTGATTATTAAATATTTAGCAGGAGTTCTAAATATTTTATATCAACTAAATATTTTATTTGTTACTCATATTTACATTAAATATTTAGTATTTATTGTAGTATTACATTATATACTACATTAATGTATATTTAGCATCAAACTAAATATTTAACTCCATATTAAATGTTTTTGTTTGAGCATTTTTAGCTTGATTACTAAATATAGAGTCAAACTAAATATTTAGCCTCATACTATAAAAAACTAACTTTCATACTATACATATTATGTGGATCATTAAATACTCATTTAATATAAAGTAAATATTTACACTTAGTGTAAAATAAAAAATTTTAGCTTACTAACTAAATATTTAGCTTCATACTAAATATATATTTCAAACTAAATAATTAGCTTGATAACTAAATACTTAACATATGTTTCGGTCCTAACTAAATATTTAGTACCAAACTAAATATTTAGCCTTAGACTGAAAACGTAATTTCTAAAAAAAAAAATTCATTTCAAATTCAAAATCTAGCTTCCTAGCTAATATTTGGTTAGCAAGCCAATTTTTTTTTTATTATTAACAGCATAAAAAACAAATATTGTATCAATATCAGATACACTAACAACCTGAAAACTAAAACCAGCACCAGCTGCTTTCAGAAGTGAAAGAAACAAAACATCCAAAACAGGAACATAAAAACAGACCAGCAGTAAAATATGACATGAAAATGAAAAACGGGGGTTTTACAGGATTTTCAGTTTGTTTATCATATGATACAGATCTTGTTCTTTGACCAAATATTTTATGGATAAGAAGACGTGGCAGAGTTCCTCGTGAAAAGTGGGGGGAAAAAAAGTTTTGTTTTTAAAAAATGACATTTTTACATTCAGTCACGGTTCATGTCTCTTTTCTTTCCTCAAGGTCCCAAAAATAATTTAATTATTAGAAAATCCAACTAATTTTGGAGTTTTATAGAAACCAGAGATTAAATGAAATCTTCCCACAAAACTTTTTATTAAACACATTAATGAAAAAAAAAAAATTCGGTCAACTCAAAACTTCTGAAACAAAATAAAGTCTGAGGAACTTTCTTAGCTTTTGGAAGATGTTAATAATTTGTTCACATTTATTAATTTGAGAAGAAATGTGAGAAATCATTTGGATTTAGCACAACAGGAATTTCCTAATTTTAGGATTTTCTTCAGCCTTTCAGAGGAAAAGGTAGGAGGTTCTGCTGCTGATGTCACCTGGATCCTGTAAGTGATCAGCTGACTCACAGCTACACTTTACAGGAAAGTTCAGCCGGTCCAGAACCAGACGTGGTTAATGTGAGACGACTGGATCCAGGCCAGAATCCGGATCCTGGAGGTGTTTGTCCTCCAGGATCCAGGGAGGAAAAGTTCAAGTTATTAGTAAACAAGATTCCTGGAAGCTTCTTCTGTTTCAGACTGGGCTCAACATGTTGTTTCTCTTTAACGCGGATTAAAGATGAAACACACCAGAACCTTCAGAACCAGAACCATCTGTTTATTTACGCTCAGGTCTAAAAGTAGAGCTACTTCAACATATTTTTACTCAAGAAAGAATAAAAAGTACAGGATAATAAAAAATACTCCTAAAAGTTTATTTTTTTTCTAAAAAAAAAAACTACTCAAGTAAATGTAACTTGTTGGTTCCCACCTACTTGGATCCCAGACAATCCAGCGCAGTGATGATAAAAAGTATTTACCTCCTCACAGAGCTCTTAAAATTGGGGAAAAAAAATCACGTTTTGTACTTCCATATCGGTCACTGCTGCTTCTAAAAACAACTTAAAAAAACACCCAGCCATTTTTCGGCAATAAATTCACATTTGTTAGTGAAAATGAGCCGTTTCAAAAACTTCTAGGCTGTAACAAATCAGCAGTCATGGCCCGTTACCTAGCAACCACGGCAGAGTTCTGTCCGTCACCTAGCAACCCAAGTGGAACTCAGTTTCCGATCAGTTTCTTTAAATAAAAATATTATGAAACTAACAGAAACTGCAGCTGTGGGTCTGTGGTGAACTTTTGGTTAAATTTTGTTTTTCATTCAGTGTGTAGAAAATACAGAAATGTTATTCAAGTAGGAGTAATTTCTTAGATGGTTACTTTTTACCTGAGTAAAAATATGTTGAAGTAGTGTTACTGTTAGTTGAGTACAGTTTTGGGTACTCTGGCCACCACAGTATTTATTTCTCTACTAGTTTTTTTTCAGTATTGTGTTTCTTTTTTTTGTTTTGTCTTTGACTTGTGTTTGAAAAAGTAAAAAAACAATAACAGAAAAAAAAACCTATTTAAAAACAAAAAACTCACTAAAAAAACAGTAGTGACCCAGATTTGGCCCCTGGACCTCGAGTTTGACACATCATAATTAATCCAGCTTCTCCGTTTCCTCGTTTATTTGAACATTTTCTTCCAGAACTGTGATTCTTCTAATTATTTTTGGCTTTAAATCCAGAAGGTGATTCATCTGTTCTGGTTCCGTCTTGTTCTGATTTTTATCTCTGAACTTTTGGTTCGGTTCCTGAGGTCCTGTTCTGACATGATCTTTTCGTCATGCGTGTTCATCGTGTGCTGGTTTGATTTGACACAATGATCCGTCTGCACCAGCATTACTCGTCTCTGACCTTAACTTCTGACTAATCATGCTTTCAGTTTCTCTTTCTGCAGCGCCCCCTGGTGGTTCGGCCTTCTAACTGTTTCTGAGCGCGCTCAGTAAAGACCACAAAGCAGCAGATTAAACAAAGACAGGATTTATTCATGTCAGGAACAAGAAACGGCAGCAGAGTTTAAAGCCGCAACGCAGAAAACAGGGAGGGAACAGAGGGGATTGTGGGTAATAAGTGATCTGTTAACACACAACTACTTCCTGTTTGAACAGGAAGTCAGCAGAGAGGTTTATGGGAAGCTGTCGTCGTCGTCTTCGGCCATTTCTTTGGCGAACTCCAGATCCTGCTGCTCCCGTTCCCGACGCTCCTGAACGCAACACAGAGAGAAACAGAGACCGATTGAAATCAGTCGTTTACACATTTTAACATTTAATTTAATGTTTCAATTATTTTACAGCGTTTATGTCCTAAAAATGAATTAAAATACCAACTACATAAAGAAGTGTGAGTTTTATTACTAAACTACACACAATAACTGCATTTAATTATATTTTCTAATTTAGTGCTATTTATTTATGCAAAAAACTGGAGGAAAATTTTTAAAAATAAAATTTCAAGAGTTTTTAAACATCAATTTTTCTAGCATCAATGGTATATTTAAATCTTATATAAGAAATGCATCACAATAAATAAAAAATGATACAATAAATGCCAATCGCTAATGTAAAGCTCTAAAATGTTGATTTTACATAATAGTCCTCTTCAAATGTGACAAAAAGGACAAGTGAAGCTGCGTTACCTCTGCTGACTCCAGGTCCTTGTTGTACGCTTTAGGAGGAAACCTCATGGCCTGCAGGGGGAGACAGAGAGTCAGATCAAGAGCCGCATCGGATCAATTTCCTCAGATTGACTTCAGGCAGGAGGAACCTGTGAATTACCTTCACAGACATGTTGTGGATGTCGAGGCAGAAGGAAATCCTCTGGTGGAACGCCAGCTGAGGCTCTCTGGTCCCGTAGATGTCCATCGTCTCCTTTGATTGGACGAAGCCCTTCTCATGGTTGATGCTCGCCTCGATCACGCCGTCACGGATCGCCTGCGCCAAACGGTCTAATTAAACCAGTCGCACCTTTAAGGGGCAGTTATTGCTTCCAGGTTTATTTTACAGCAAAACCAGCTGTTCTAAAAATTATATGATTTTGTAATTTAATGCCTCTGTGTCGTTAACCCTCTTATGACCAACCTGTCGGCGCCGACAGGATTTAGCTTGTGCTCTTCCCATTACCGTAATTTCGGAACCGTTCAACATATCAAAAGAATTCCAAAAGTGCAGAAAAGCTGAGACATTGCGCTTTCAGGGCATATATGATATATTACGGTAGTCACCGCGACAGGTTTGATATGAGCTTGACCAATCACAAGAAAGATTCTCCGTTGTGTCATATCTGTCACCCAACCTACTCTGTATCGTAATTCCTGAGCGGATTATTCCGATTTTTGTTTTTTTTCTCTTTAAACTGTTTGTTCACAGTTTTTTATAGACAGAAATGTTAAATAACTATAAAATACTGAAAGCTGAGGATGTTCTGGAAAAAAGAGCAAAAATTCAGACTCATTGCACATTTTTTGAGAATTTTACAGCCATAAAATCAGAAAAATGCCATGCGACTCAGTTACAATTATGGTCTTAAGAGGGTTAAGAAGCTCCTGTTCTTTCTGAAACTCCGCCTTCAGGAAGTCATGACAACATGGCTCCTCTGTTAACCCTTTAACAACGTTTTTATTCAGCTCAGCAGGTTTTTTCTAATTGCTGCTGGCTAGTCTGAAGGAGCTGGCTGAATGGTTGCCATGGAGATGGAACATGAAATAATCATCAAAGCAACCCTACCTCCAGGTTTGTTTCTAATGAGGGAATGACTTTATGACATAATGTAAGAAAGCTACAAAGGGTTAATTTTACAGAATACCGCCCCTTTAAGAGTCATTTTTATCCCCGTTACCTTGGCAACGATGAACTCTGCATCCTCAGAACTGTCCAGCTGCAGCTTCTGAGCGATGTCAGCGAGAGAAATCCGAGAGTAGGACAGGCTGATCATCCGAACGCCTGGACACACACACACACACACACAGTAAAACTCAAGCACTCAAGTACGTTTTCAAACTTTTCCGTCACACTTTAAAAGAGCTGTGATTGGCTGGGAGCAGCGGAGGCCTGTGATTGGCTCACCGGTTTTGATGACGTTGTGCCGCAGGCGGATGATGAGTGTGTAAGTCCCGTCCGTCTGGAACTTCTCTCCAAACTGCTCCAACACCTGGTTGAACTTGGCCAGGTTCCCGGTTCTCACCGCTGAGGGAAAACACACACACACACACACACACACACACACACACACACACACACACACACACACACACACACACACACACACACTTTTTATTGAAAGAAACTGATTTGGAAATATTTTATTTTGCCTGATTTAGTTATTTTATTGTAATTTTGGTCCTTTAAACACCAAAATTTCCACTTAAATACATTTCAGTCCATCTGATGATGTCATTTAAATATTTAATGGTTGATATTTTGATCAATTTGCTGAAATAGTTCTCTTGAGTACAGTTTCTAGTTACCACCCTCATCTGGGAATCAATTATAGAGTCTGTACCAATAATTTTTCATGAATTCCCATCAATCGTTTCTCTGCTCTGCTCTCAGTTGTAGCTGCAGACGTTTCCTTGGAGAAGAAACTGATCAGATTTATCAGTTTCTTCTCTTAAAGCCGATTTCTGCATGTGTGATCTCAAATTATCGTCCCAAGTTTAATATTCTTATTTTTTACAACCATAAATTTACTACATTTCTCATCCTCTATCCACTTTATCTGGAGTTTGTGCTGACTTTTTCTCTCTGCTGCTCATATTTTTACATTTTCCTTCTGTAATTTTGCACCAACCTGCTTAAAAAAACGATAAAAACTTTTCTACATTTTATGATAATTTACATTCCCGACAATAATTCATAAACTCCCCACTGAGGGATTCCAGCTGAACAATTCAGAACCGATTCATTCATCTTACGAAATGTTTTAACGCATCTGACATTCAGGTTTCATGTTTTTCTGCAGCACATATGTACGATGTCACATAACCGCAGTGATGTAACATCCGATCAGAACCGGACCCTGGACTGGAGCCGCGGTTCTGATCGGGAACTGAAACCAGAAGTCCAGTTCTGAGGCTCAGACGTCTGTTTAACGCTGATTCATTCATTAACAGCCTGGTACTGGTTCTGATGGGGAACTGAAAGCAGCGTGTGTGTGTGTGTGTGTGTGTGTGTGTGTGTGTGTGTGTGTGTGTGTGTGTGTGTACTGACCCTGGGTCAGCAGGAAGTACGGCATCAGGGAGCGTTTGAGCGACGGCTGCCTGAACTGCAGTCTGTCAGGAATTTCTCCCAGCAGCAGCTCCACCACGATCAGCAGCTTGTGGACCTGAAACAGAGACCAGCCCATCAGAACCGGAACCAGACAGAACCAGAACCGGAGCCAAACAGAACCGGAACTGGACCCAAACATTCACCCACAGTCAAACTCAAACACTTTTCAATCGTGTTACGTTTCCAATGCCACAATTTGGAGATAAAAACAACACAAATTAAATAAAAACAGTTTTGATTCACTATTAAATGATATTATTTATTGTTGTCATTAATAATATCTTTTGATTTATATTCCACATTCTGAGTGAACTAAAATATAGGAAACTTTAATATTTTGAAATGTCTCACACACACCTTGTATTCCCTTCAGCAAAAAGAAAATCAATGAAAATCAGAAATTTTAATATTTAATATATGAATCATAAGCTAATCTTTATTTTAATTACACAGATCAAAAAGTAATTGAGCCATTAGGAACAATAAATATTCATTACATTGAAACAATTCAAACTAATCATGTTCAGATAAATGACTTTCTTATTTAAATTAAATGTTTAGACACAAAAATACAAGGAAAGTTTCAAAACATATATTTAAAACACGTTCTAGTTATGTTTCTGGCATTTAACAAATAGAAATAATGATTTATTGAATTTTAAAAATTGGTCAAATTCTGCAGACTTCATTCAGCCACCTACGATTATTTTATACAATATTAGAAATAAAATGAAACATTTGTTGACAATTATTTCAAAAATCAGTTCATCTTGATTAATTGTAATTTTGAAATTCAAACAAACCTAAAAGCAAGAAAAGTTTAGTGTGATTTAAAGTCAGACAATGAGGAAAAAATATGCCTCTTGTATTTGGTTTATTAAAATATCTGTAAATGTTTTTGAAATTCAAACTTCAGTTTGAACTTTATTACCAAATGGTGCCGATTGAATATCAAACTCTGCACACCTTGAAAACACCTGATGACAATTCAAGAATTTTCCAGTATCTAAGGCCTTGCAGTATCTAACATAACAGCTCCCCCTGCTGGTGAAGCAGGGGAACACAGCTTCAAATGAAGTTTTTATTGACCGGACCGTCCCTGGAGGTTCTGATTGTCAGTGTTTGTTGGTGTCTCTTGGTGTGTGTGTGTGTGTGTGTGTGTGTGTGTGTGTGTGTGTGTGTGTGTGTGTGTGTGTGTGTGTGTGTGTGTGTG
>CAEGAF010058730.1:0-38566 GCA_903067075.1 Micropoecilia bifurca
ACGGGTGGCAACATAACTGTGGCGTCTATTCTATGCGCCTTATAATGCGGTGCGCCTTATATATGAAAAAAGTTTGAAAATAGGCCATTCATTGAAGGTGCACCTTATAATCCGGTGCGCCTTATAGTGCGGAAAATACGGTACTACTTTTAATTAAAAGTATTTCAAGAAATGAAATTCTCAAAAAAAATTATAATCAGACTTGACAATTTCTGAAAGTAAACATGCTTGGATTAGAATTTGTTAGTTGTTTTGTTCGTTTTAATGTTCTGTTGGCTCACTATGAGCCAGAAGAACATGTTCTGCTAACTGTAATGATATTTGCAATGGCCTCAGTGGTACGTTGCATAACCTTTCAACATTGATTGTATTACTTAACAGAGTTCCAACCCTATTACCTAATAACTTCGGCATGTCCCTCTCATATTAAGTAAAGTCAAGATATCGATCTAATCGAAGTCGAAGTTGGTTTGCTGAGGTGAAAAGAAAAAATTGATTGGGGAATTCATACATAACCAAATTAACATTTTTCTTTCTCTGGTACTTGCAGAGGAAACAATACGAGGGAATTACTTTTGTTTCTCCATTTTAATAAATTCCTAAATTCTTCAAGGATGTGAGTCTGAGCTGATGTAATGGGCTGTTTTTCCTGACCAATACTCACCATGTCGTAGGAGGTGACGACCTTTTTCAGGACCTCTGGGAGCAGGCCTTGGAGCTCCAGGTTAGGGTACGGGTCAGAGAGGTTAAACACCAGGAGCGGGCTGTTGTCGGGTCCCGTCAGCCGAGGGGAAAGGGCCAAGATGCACTGCTTCAGGTTGGCCACGGCTGAAAGGCCGCAGAGCTCCTTAAAGGACACTATGGCATTCTAGGTTGAGACAAATTACAAATTAAATGCGCTTAGTTACGAAAACAAAGCAAAATCTAAGGCAAAGCATGCAATCTTTTATTCCTGCAGGGTGAAATCTTTATTTTAAAATCATTAAAAGCTGAAACCAGGCCCCCAGAGATCAGCTCAGTGACAGAGGGAGAGGCTGGAAGCCGTCATCGCCTGTGTCGCTTGTGAGGACTTTCATTCTGGCACTTGTTAGCTGCTCCAAAGCACCCAATCCTTCTGAACTGACACAAGCATCAAGTGGAAATGAAACATACACCCACGAAAACCCAAAGCTTCCTGTGAAAGGCCAAAATTAACCCTAGCATAAACAACCGCAGGGACAAACTGTGAGGGAGCGATCAAGATGTGTTAGTCTCAAGCTGCTGGCTTGTTATCTCACAATGCAGGAATATAAACAGGAGGACCAACGTACAGACCCATGTAACGCCTGCAGGAATAAAACACGATGCTCAACACAATGTGGCTGGACGTCCGGCTCCGCTTTTCATTCCTTTACAGATTCTTAATAAATTGTATGGGAACAAGTTTATGTGGTTATTTCCTCTATCAAACTTCAGTCAAAGGAGAAACTAACGTTAGCATTTCCAATAGGGCCCAATTTAACTGCACAAAGTTAATTCAGTCAGGATTAGTGGTGGTGCCGTTAAACATAAGCTACTGGATCCCAAACAGAAAATGGTTTTTCTCGTTACGAGAATAAAATTATCCAAATCAACCTAGCTCTGGGTTGAAAGTATCGGCTCCTTTTTAAATCATGACTTTTCCATTTCTTTAACATTTTTGACCATTCTTCTTTGGAATATAGCTTATATTTATTCAGACTGAAAAGATGGCAAGCATTAATGCATCAACTTTAAAATTTTGATACAAATTCTCAATTGTTTTTATGTTTAGACTTTGACTAGGCCATTCTGACACATGCTTTGATCTAAACATAGCTCTAGCTGTATGTTCAGGGTTGTGACTCAAATGTTTTGGGGGGTTTTTTGGCTCTCGTGGCGTTTGTTTGAGATACTAGGACAGGAAAGTGGCTAGGCATGCAGAAAAGGTCACCAGGCCGGGATTCGAACCTGTGATGGCTGCGTCAAGGGCTAAGGCCTCCTTGTGTGGGTTGTGCTAAACCCTTGCTGCACCACAGCACCCTGTCTCAAGTGTTTTACATCTCTTCTCCAGAACTGCCTTCTGTTATTTAACTTTGTTAATCTTCCCATCAACTCTGATCAGCTTTGCTGTTGGTGGCAACATGCGATATTAATTTTCACAACACATTTCCTAGTCCGCTCTGTTAGTTTAGGACCTAAACTGTCATGATGTTTGGCAGCCGTGTCTTTGTAGTGCCATATGGTTTCCATGTTAGGATGATCAAAGCTTGGGATATTCATTTGAATGAAAACAATGAGAAGTGAACAAATAAGTAAAAAAATAAACACATTTTTTGATATAATAACATGGGATCAAAAGATTATGAATTATATGACAAAAATTCAGAGCATCAGTTCTTTATAGAATTGGAAATAAAACATGAGTGTTCAGCATTTTAAATATGAGACTGAATTATATATGGATGGAATTACAACTCAGTTCAGCCATTAATGAAACAAAATGAATGTTTTTTAAAACACAAAAGAAAAAGAACCAAATTCTATTTTTATTTCAATGTAATAATGGATCTTGTAACTGTATTTTATCCTTTATCTGGGAGTTTTGATTTTAAATGAACATGTATTTACATTATCTACTCAAGTACAGTTGACAAAAATGGGAAATGGACTTGAGTTTGTGTACAATGTCAGCACATTACCAAATACAGGCACCACATAATCCATTTAACTGTCAAAGAAGGTGTATTTTTTATTTCTTCATTTACTCACTGCAGCTGGTAAGAAACACACAAAGTGAACCTAACCTCCATTTATCACTGCCTTAGTTGAAACACTTCCAGCCTTTTGACCACTTTACCCTTTTAAAACTTTGAAAATTTTTAGAGCCTCATTTGGCAGGAAATCAAACTCTTCACCTGCCATGTTTGTCTAGAAACTGTAGGTTAGAAGGAACCTCCCAATAACTGGAGCCAAACTTGGCTGATGCAACAAAGGGACTTTCTTCCCATAGAAATTATGTTTAAAAAAGGTAAAACATAAATTATTCACATGAAAAAGACTAAAATATAGCTCAAGACAATTAAGACAATTACTTAAAGTTGTCAACCCTTTATGTCAATCATCTTATTCAGCTGACTAAATGATGAACATACATCAGGTCCAGGGAGTTCTTGGTAAGACACAAAAGTCTCATTGTGTTGTCTTACCTGCATGTTTTCTCGGAGGTCGGTGGCCTCTCTGAGTGGCAGCAGGGCTGTTTTAAAGACCTCATCGACAGCCTTGATCTGCAGCACTCTCATACTAGCGTACTCTCTGCTCTTCTTGCCTTTCCTTACTGACAATCCCCTTTTGTGTGGCTTTCCTCCACCTCTTCGATTGGTTATGGCAACATGGACAAAAAGCAAAGTATGAGGCAGCAACTCTCCTGTCAGAGACTGTAGCGGTACGTGGCGGAAACCAGGCTGGAGACACTCAAAGGGGATTGTATACTGGCCAATAAACTCGTCTCCAATATAGTCATCGTCTAGAACCACGAATCGCACCATTGCAAGCTCAGGAAGGTTTATCTGAAACTCAAAGCTCTCATCAAACAGCGGGTTGTCCCCATTTTGGTGGACTGTTTTAGTCCTCTGTTCTGCACAGTCTGCAGGAATGCCGTGAATTTCCACGTACACGTATGGGTCCACCACGTCTCCCTTAGCACCGGAGCCTTTGGGTTTGGGGAAATTTTGTCCGCTGATTATCTTGATGTGCAAGAGCTGTGGAGAAACCCCAGGCACTGAATCTTTTGTGTTGGCACTGAAATATGAGACCTGCTCCCTCATGATGGCCGGTCGGAGAACATAGCCACTGTTGCCATTCTGACGGAACCAACCGATGTTCAAATCCATCATCAGCCCAGGAGTCTGGTAGTTCATGGCTACAATCTGGCAGCCGCACTTCCAGAAGTCTTGTGGATTCATGTTGCTAGAGTCGATCCGCATTGGGCTCGGGTAAACTCGTGCAAGAAACTTCTTGTTGTAGTTGACAAAGTCCCCAGGGAAATCACACGCACAGCGAGTGGCAAACACCTCATTGAAAGAGCAGAGCTCCCAGGGTTTCTGCTTCTGGAAAGATGTTGGAAAGTCTTTGAACTCCACAGATTTACATAGCGTCACCAGATCAGAGAGGTCCTTAAGCAGTGGGATCTTTTTGGGTGCATTAGTCTGCGGCTCTGTGGACTCGATGCTCATCCTCTGAGACATCTCTGCCCCCTCATCCTCGTCCGTCACTTCTCCTTCTGAAGCAGTGCAGTTTGTATCCAACTTCTTACCCTTCAGCAGGATCTTTCCTTTCAGCTCAGATGGAGATGGGAGGTAACAGTCCTCGAGTTTTGGAGAATCTACGTGAATCCTGTCTCCAAGGATCTTCTTCAGATGCTGAAACATGACTTTCTGCTGCTTAACAGAGCAATGGTTTTCCAAACACAAAATCAGAGGAAACTCGGAGGCAACAAAGGCATACTTATTTATGACATCTATGACGCTGCGGAAAACAATCTGTGAAGTCATTGTGTGACCAGTATAGATGACGGGCTCGTTATCAGACCCGTCCCACACGTCCAGCTCCACACAACGACAACCCATCTTCAGAGCCCGGATGTACCCTGTCACATCTGAAGGACCTCTGAATTGATCCTCTATCAGATACGTGTTGTGGGATGCATTGATGTAGTAGTGGGACAGAGGCTGGTTCATGTCTTGGCAAACGGTTTTGTGCTCAGGGTCAAATATGTGGCACTCTGCAGACATAAGATAGTTGGAGAACCCATCAAGAGAGAGCCATCCCTTTAGCCGGCCCTCTTTGGATGGTTCATACTTGTGAATGACATTTAAACTGGTGTCTTCACTGACCTGAGCCATTCCCTGCTCTGCCTCCAGAAATATCATTAAGTCCTTAGTATCAAGAAACTCCTTATTACTGGAAAACTGAACAAAAAGAAAATAAATCTCTGGTCTTGTGCAAAGGTCATGAAAGACTTCAGCAAACTCTTCTTTTGTCACATCAGACCCACTTTTATCTTGAGCTTTGTGGAGCTCCTTGAGCTTTAGTTCTATTTTCACATTTTTAAGTCCCGGGTTTAGTTTCTTTATTAGCTGCACGGCAGCACATATTGCTATCTGTTTGTTGTGGTTAACGTCTTCTTCATCGAAGAGGTCGCTTAACCAAGATGAGCGCAAGTTGTTCTGGCTGCTCTCGATCATATTCAAGGTATGCTTCCCATAAGAAATCAGGTACCTCAGACCAGTCACCCATATGTTGGCTACATCTGCTGTGTTTGCCACCAAGTCCAGGGATTCGTAATTCTCCCCAAAGATGATTGAAAAAGCACAATCCTCTGATATCTGGTCATAGGTGCCATTAGTTCTAAAGGTTTCTGTATTCTTCCCTGTCCGGAGCTCCTTGATGGACTTCACGTCTATCTTTGCCTTTTCAGACTCCTTCTTTGTGGGCTCCCACCTCAATGATTGCATGTCGGCGTCAAGAAGAAAGTAGCGGTGGTAAACGCGTGAATTGGATCGCACTTTTTTCAGCTCCGAGCCATCCACCATGGCATTGATGCAGTCGCTGACTCTGCTAATCTTCTTCTCAGTGGGCATGCTGCTGAATGAGACGGTCTTCTTTCTTTCTTTTCGTTGTCTTCCATCCTGTAAAGAGAGAGAAATACTGTAAATAAGTCAATTCATGCTCTGTCACCAAATGCTTTAAAATTGTACTCTAGAGTGTTTTAGATATCATTTATGTCCTTATGCCTTTATTCCTGTACAACACAAGTTTAAATTAGTTGATGATATGAGACGCATTTTGACTGGTATCAGCCAATATTTGCTATCAAGGTGCTTCAAGGTTTTAAAAAAATGTTATACTTTTGAAAACCCCAAAATTTATTTATTAGGTTCTTGTAACCAACATACAGAAACAACAAAACTCAACGCTGTCCCTCCCCCACCTGGTGCTGTGCCTTTGAGCCAGACTTCCAGCTGCCTAAAAGACCAATTCACCTGTTTGGAAAACGTTTCCGTTCATAATAAACATGGATAGTCATGTCCTGCAAAATCAAAGGGCATTATCCATCACACTTACTAGGTAATGGCATTTTAAAACTACACTTGGCAAACAATGAGCAGCATGTCTGTTGGTTCTACCTGTACAGAAAATCTGACTAATGAATCAGTTAATAGCAGCTTGTTATATTACTTTATTTTCTGCACAATAGACACTTGAAAACTACTACATTTTGAGGGTCTTGTTTAAATAATAACGTGGCAACATACATTTTACAAAGTAGCCTCCAAATGAACCGTTGGACTCTTTGGACAGATGTGACAGATGTGTGGCTGTCATGTATTGAGTGATGTTAGAAGAAAACCAAAGATCAGTATATAGCATTAGATCAAACACTTCATACTAACAGTAAAGTGCAGTAGTGGAGGGGTAATGCTTTGGGCTTGTTTTTGCAGCCACGGGATCCTAGCACTTCTTTTAAGGTGCAGCTCTGTTATGTCACTTTCAAGAGTCGACTTTGATTTGGTAGATTTACATCTCCTCTGCACGTCTGAATGCTTCGTGATTATCGAACAGGAAGCAGGAGAGCAGGTGCGTTTGGCTCAGCTGGTGGACACATCTGTTCTCAACTCCAGTTTACTTTCACTTTCTGTTAATTTGTAAGACGACTGCTGTCACTGGTTTGTTAAATTAAACTGGTGTGTGTCCTGTTATCTATACTGTTGTTTATTTTAGTAAATTTAAGCCGTTTTTACCTGTAAGCATATATTATTCCTGTTGGTTATCTGCAGTCAAAACAAACTGTCTACTGGATAATCTCAAAGAGTAGGGAGGATGTTTATGTGGATAAATATTTCAAACACTGCAATTATGTTTCAAAGATGAACAAAAGGGCTAAATGACAAAACTGCAACAATTTAAGAAAGTCAAAATACTTTTTTATGATAAAAAATGTTGAGCCTAAATGTTTGGAAGAGAGCTTTTTTTTAAAAAAAAAAATGAACCAAATGCAACATATTGAGAACAAACTGTCCAAATCACAATCAGTAAGGCAACAGTTTCACCAGTCATTATGGATGCGTTATCAGTTTTTAAAATTATCGACTTTGGTAAAACACAGCGGTTTCAGTAGTGTGACTTTTGTAAAGCTATTGTTTTCACTTCAGTCCTCAATTTTTTTTTTATTTAATAATAAAATCATTTTTTCATTTTTTTCATAAATTGTCATTATTCTCAAAAATAAAATGTCTTTATGATCAAATTTTGACGTTTCATAAAATGGACCAGAAAAAAAAAGCAAAGAAAAATTAACCCTGATACTCCATTACAGAAACCATATGACAAAATGACCTAAAAAGTATAAATAATACATTTTGAAGTCCGTACTAATTTAACAGAATAGACTGGGGAAAAGAAAAACTCCGGGGAAACATGTGAACCTGCTGAATAAGGACAAAGGGTTGTAAAGCAGAAAAATCCAGCTCCATGTGCAATTCTGCTCACTGTAATTAGGTTTAGGCAGCTTGCTACCTCCCGCAACGAGGCTGCAGCTAGCTCACCACATTTTCAACTCTCTCAAGTAGAACCTTGCACGTTACATTGTCTTGCCTGGTTTCCGTTTGTTCCTGCTGAATATTTTCTCTGTGGAACTCACAGCACCTACTCTGCAGGGTTGACTTAAGGTAGCTGTCGCTGCTTGTTATGGAGATACAACAGGGAATATCCCCCAGGAGAGTGTCGCCCACTCGAATCCAGCAGACGGATGTTGATAATGTTTTTCCCTTTTTTAACCACAGGGACACCATTTTACATTCTGGACTCTTAACACCTGTTTTGCACATTCTGACAATCCCATTTAGCCATAATGTGTGGGCCTAATGGAGCTGGTTGATACCAAAGGAATCTATTATCTATGGGATAAAAATAGCCTGTGCTGCTCTCCAGGAGAAACCCCTTGATCTTATTGTCTTTGGGGAGCTCAGACCCTTCCAGAGTCACATGTAATTAGAATCAGATGTTGACTCTTTATATACTGCAGGACTACAACTTCAATGTTTTCTTCTTTTAACCTTGCACACTTAAAAACTCTATCTGACAATGTTAATGATTATAAATTTGACTCGTCTGCTTACTGTTTCCCCTGTGATCTCTGTGCACAGTCATTACTCAGCAGCTCCTGCCGGAGGCACACAGGGATCTGCTGCGCCGCTCTGCTTATACTTCTTTGTTAAACACCAATACAATTAACAGGGTTTTGACTGGAGGAGAGTGTAAACCAGCTTGGCTTAAAACAACCTTTGCAAATTGGTGGTAAAACTCATGTTTTAATGTCTTTTAATGTAGTCCTGGAGAACAAAGTCTTAAAAAATAATGAAAACCACTGATGGGGAATCAACAAATCTCTCAGTCTTTTAGACTTTCTGCAACTTCAATGTGCAGAGGAGCAGCTTAAATGTCAATGCATGACTGCCGATAATCCTCATCAACAGAGAAAAGGATGAGGAAGTTTTGTCTTCATGGCAACGCTGAGCTGTGGTCACAGAGTGTTATTTAAGGCATACTTCAGGATTTCCTTTAGCCAGTAAAAAACAATTGTGCATACACCGTTTTTCTTCTTCTTTTGACTTAATGTTTGCATGAGTGGAAGAATACTTCTTATGTAACAGTCTCTTTTTGGTCAGGTGGTAGAAGGTGTTCTCTGCCGTTTTAGTCCTAAAATGGTGTTTAAAATACAAGATACGCTCAATCGGGAAAAAATATTATTAGCTTCACCAGACAGAGGTTTCACAGGGAACAGAGTCTTTCATCTAGACCAAATAGACCTTATCTATTCATCTCTTTACCCCTAAATTACCTTCTGACAGAGCTATAAACAAGATTTAACAATCTGAAGAGTTTATTCTTTTATAGTGTCTTTACATGAGTTATTGGTTATAAGCATGTTATGAGTACTCTATGAGGACAAGCCGAAAGAGTATTTCATAACTGCAGAATTGCAGAACGAGTGAGAACATGTTTTGTCAGAGGTATCGATCAAACTTTGCGGTTACACACAGTCCACACAAAGAATACTTTGTATTATTTCAAATTACGGGCAAAAATAAATTCACTCATCCATCATTTCTGTAATAGAAGAGCACCTTATTCTTTGATGATTAAATAGTTAATGATAATTGTACTATGATTGAGATTTTGCTTGTCAAATATTTTGTCTTTCTGCTGTTTCACAACAACGCACACAAATTCTCCAATATTGTATTTAATTTATGACAGAAGAAATTTATCTTGTTTTTTTGCAGAAAACCAAATGTCCTAATAAAAATCCAAACAATATCTGATTAAAAACTTGCCAATACCAACTCAAAATTAATGCAAAAAGACAATGTGTAATGAAGAAGTGAGTAATCTCAGTCAGCATCAGTATCACTCTCCATTCTTCCAGACAGCCACAATTTTTTTTTCCTCGAAACTTAAATTCTTACAGAAGTTTTAAATGGTAATATTGCTCTGATGCTATCAAATTAATGAAATAGTGCTTAATCTAAAATGCAAATGGTTTTGTGTGTTTTTAAAGACCTCTCATTCAAAATGTGTAAATTTACATTCTGCACCTGCAAATCTAACATTAGCATGTTACTCTGTTTTGATACAACTCAAAAATTTGCCTCAGAAAATTTTTTACAACAAAGTTTCACCGCAACCAAAAAATTATGCAAAATAACAAAAACGACATAGATTTATAGCTTTTACAACCTAACTATGGGCGAAATATTCATACCCAAATATAATGTTGTTCTTTTTTTAAGCATATTTAAAATCATTAGTAGAAGAAAGATTTTTAGTTGAGCAACAATATGATTATTTTCATAATAAAAATCACACAATCAGTCTACTCAGGTTCTACTTTTAGTGCAATTCTTCACCGTAGGTTTGCTGGCTGGTAAAAACTAAGTATATAAGATGAAGGAAATAAAAAAGTCGAAGTATGTCCAACTGCTGACGGATCCCAAAAGGGACTCTGAATCCCCTAATGGAGTGAAAATCACATTATTCTGGCTCAATGAGCAGTTATGAACAGATCACATGGGACCCATCACTCTTTGCTCTACTGTTCCAACTACGCCATCATCAACTGTAATGACCTGAATCACGCTACACCATACATTAGCTTTTAAGTTCTGCTTTGACTGCTGATGGTAACGTAAATCAAAAGAAGCGATGTTGCTGGAAATATGTAGTGCACAATAAATAAGGGTGAAGTGCTTGTACTGCTGTCTGAATCATCTTCTAAAGCTGCTGTAGATGACAAAGGTGGCAATACATTTTCCTCTAGTACAAGTTGAAAAACAGGCCATGGATATGAATAAGCTCAGACGCCTCCCAAGATATTAACATTCAAATTCCATGTCTGCAGGTTTGGATGTTCATATCTAAAGATAAAGGGTTGCTGCGCATTTCTCACGTCAAACTTTTATCCTTTTCCAGACTCAAATCACTGAGCTCTAAATTCTAGCATGGAAGCAGCAAACACAGCGAGGAAGGAAGGTTGGGAGAACAAACCAAAAGTCATATTGCAGAATAAAACACAGAAGAAAGAAGGAATGAAGTGAGAAAGCTAGGAAGGGAGGAACAAAGGAAAGACAAGAGAAAGGAAGCTGCAAACAAAAGATGAAAGGTCTGGTGCACAAATGGATGGATAAACAGACTGACAGATTTCTGAGCACAGCTTTCACACCATCAGGCAGGGAATGAAGTCTGGAGATAAAATGATTATATTCTTCCATACCTGTGAAAACGAAAATCAAATGAACGGCAAAGGCACTCTTAAAAAGCCGGATAATCAAAACTTAAGGAAATGCTTGACAGCTTTAGAGTCTAAACAGTTTTATCTTGGAGAATCTGACTCCAACTCAAATGTCTTCTGATGTGAACCAAGGTAAAAATCCAAGATGTGGCTTCACACATGAGGTTACACACAGGTTACAAAAAAAGCCACTTCTGTCCCCAAAAAAGACAAGAACCCAATGAAATCCTGCAGGATGTCCAAAGATAGTGAACAAAAGACTGGTGTGAAAGTTATTTTCCCAGATGAATCTTTCTGTGGATTTGCTGCATCCTTTTTAGAGAAGAAAACAAGAATCCAAATATCCTGCATTTAGGCTTTATTCAAATCCAAGGGAGTCTGAATATCACTGGAACAATGGAAGCAGTGCTTTTACATACGATTGATGAAGACATATGAAACTTTGATGGCATTTTTTTTCCTTCATTATATCATAAAAAAATTATATATAAATGCTGACTCCACAAAACTCTGTCCCAGTGAATATCTGACCCAGATTTGCAGAAAAGTCCCTAAACATTCATGAGTTTAAAACAGATTTTCTGCCTTCATCACGTCTCGAGCTACAATGTCGGAAGCACATGAGCGCAGTGAGTCATACAGAAACCAACTTATGAAACCAAAGACGAATGAACACACCAAAGGACCGTTGTGGTCAAACTGATGATGTGTGTGACATCACTAACTTACACTGTTGATACAGAATAACAAAATGCCACCAGGTTGTCAAGGCCAAAAGGGTTCGTTCCAACAAGAACCACAAGATTTAAATGATTGGCGATGTAGTGCTAAATGCCATTATCCTGTTCACACACAGTAATTAATAGTTCCAATATTACAAGTGGATCTCTATTCACTCCAACACTTAGAGAATGACGACTAAATCAGACTTCAGTCTGTGTTCAGTAAGTGAACTGATGACAATCTGAAAATGAACGACTGAACTGTTGACCTGGAGAATGGTAGTCAATTTGTTTGACTTTTCTTTTTAAAGCTCCATGAATTTATTTTCCCTTTAACATCTTTTGAACTACTTGAAGCTACTAAGATGCAATATGCAGTACTCTGGCTTTCCTGTTTTTGGATTTATCAGCATTATCTAAAATGTTTGATTTTGATATGGTATTAATAGCACGCATTTAAAATTTAATAGTCCCCCCAGGGGAAGTTTTCTGTCTGGCTGAAATGAACGTTGTGGGACTTTCTGGTTCCCCAGCCGAGGAGTCGGATCCCAGAGGAGTTTACACCTGGTACAAACCCAGCTGCTTCTTTGTGCCATTTCATAAAGATCGACTCATGTGAAAATATCATGAGCATCAGAAGACTTCAAATTGGGAAAAAAAAGAGCCAATTTCACCAATTTCTGAAATAAAAGATTTTAAAAGCTATTAAGCCGATGCAGTTTGATCAACATCCACTGATCACCGTTTTTAAAGTGCAGTGTTATGCTAATTTAATTTTTTACATTATGTTGTAATGTTATCCTCTGTGTGGTCATGCAATGTGCTGCTGATTTACTCAGGCTCTGCCTTGGGGCTTCAGTCCACACCAGGACTCACCCATAGAGAACCCCTCCCTCATTAAGCTCCTTCAGACTAGCAGCAGCAATTAGCAAACACCTGGTGAAACTGTGTCTGATGAAACTTCAACACTCCTAAGAAGTGTTGTAAATGGGATCAACGGTTGGCACGGAGAGGCACTGTTGTGATGCTGTCCTGAAGGGGGCAGAGGCCAATTTTAAAGCAAGTTTATTTTTAAGTTTATACATATGCAGCATTTACATAACAGCTGGAGTAACTTAATTACTTAACTGTTCTCTAAAATGGTACCATGTGCCTGGAAAATACATAACACCCCCACTTTAACTACCCAGCAAAAACATAGTACTCTACTGCCTCTCTATTACAAGCTTAGCTTCAGTTTACCTTTTGTTTTGTCCAGATTTTCCAAGTCTCAAGCTGTTAAATGTTCAAATATCCACAATGTTTATGCACCTGCTTCCAGGGAATAATTAAGAAAACTCAACTATGTCATAACCTTGTTTAAAATTCAGTATTCATAGCCTATAAACACAGTATTTACAAAGTACGGGCCGATGCATGAGAGCCAATGTCATTTACTGTTTCTTTAATGTCTCCTCTGAGTTCACTGCAGTGTGAGCAGAGTTTAAGCGATAGATCTCATTGAACAACTCCAGCAGGCTGTTTAGTTATAAATACATCTTCTGCTGGTTTGGCACAACTTTACTTGGTGATGTCGAGACAAGGATGTAGATGTTGATGCAAGCAAGGAACTGAAAACAAAAAGCATAATCACTATCTATACCTTCTGCAGAAATAAGGTGCAAGCAAGAAACTCAACGATTACTCAACTAATACTTTAAGCCTAAAGCATTGACCAACCAGAACCAAGTGAGAGGGTGTTGCAACAATGATCCCAAACTTTGTGTCAAAACTGGGCTTGGATTTGGGTTTACGTAAAGATTCTAGGCTGTGTTTAAAAGATGAATAAATCCAACCAGTTCAAATTAATCAGTTATACCAGCAAGAACAATTGAAGTAACTCAGATAATGCCAGAAGCTTGTTTGCTTGCTAAAAAAAGCCTAAATTGTAAACTGGTGTACAAAATTTTTGTTTTTCAAAGTTATTGCTACTGGACATTGCACAATAATTTAACTGTGGAAAAATATTGTTCAACTAAATATTTTTAAAAATGACTTAAACATTCTAATGCTAAGTGGACATAAACTGTACATGTAAAATGTTCAATGTCACTACAGCCATAGATGCTTCTTTTGATTATTTTTATTAGATGAAGCATCTTTCAGAGAGGGATCATTTGTTGATAAAAGTGCATATTGACTTATTCGCCAGCATAAAAATACTTTAACACAAGGACAAGTATCTCTTCAGCCAGGAGTAAAATCTATACAACATTGAATATTTTTTAAGAGGTTGATAGACGGTTTACAGCAGATGCACATTTCCCAGTGTGCTCTGCAATAAACGCTTTTAGGTTTTACTGCTGCTCAAATGTTAACAAAGAGAGCGGAAAGAACGGTCAGACCAGTGACTGGAACCGGTGCTGCTAAATATGTTAAGACATCCATGACAAGGACAAGCTGAACACCGAGTGAGTCAGAAAACTCACACTTCATTACCTGCCAGATACATGCAGTTTCTTTGTCAACACTGAGTCAATGTTGTATCAACTTGACTGATTCGTGCGCCGAGCCAGGTAGTTAGTCGGCTGCAGGGATATCAGCCAGAAATTCCGAACTGAGACGAGAGAAAATTACCTGATCAATATAACTACAATCATTGAGTGCTTCCTTTACGATTAGTAGACACTTTATTGGAGGTAAAGCCTGTCTAGCTCAGTTGTTAACATCAAAAACTGAATCTTCTAAAATTATGCTTGGCAACATCTCTAGTGTGTGTTTAATATATTAAAAAAGTAGTTGAACAGCAAGTGTCTGTGTGAAGTACTTGCCCTATAATTTAAAATAACCAGTGATTATACTTGATTATGGGTTTAGCTTTATTTGCCAGTGTTATTTGCCAAATTATTCAACATTAAGCCTAATTGCCAATACATTATTGGGCTAATTCTAGTTTAACACTCAACTCACCACATTCTTGTCAATGGTAAAACTGTCAGAACTTTTGAAACAGAAATTGTATTAAACCGTCATTACCTGTGTGGTCTGTTGTACTATTTGAGCTTTCACTCTTATTATTAGACTTTATGAGTTAAGTAATTGTTGAGATCCAGGTACATACAATCAGGGAAATCTCCATGTCATTGTAAGAATCTTTCATACTGTAAACCAAACATTTTTTTATATTTCAACACATATCTTCAAAAGAAACATATTGTAACCGTCTGGGACCTAAAATGAATCTTTTCTTAAGAACAATATCGCATCCAACATGTGTACCAACTGCTCCTACATGCTGTCCAATATGCTATCCAAAAAAGTTGCATAAAAGTTCAGGCTGTGATCCATGCATGGGTAGGATTTTGTATTGATTATCCTTTTAAAAATATCTCATAGCAATTCTAGACCACGCAACTAAGGGGAACCATTTTCAGATGCAGCTCACACACTGTCAGACTAAAATGTAGCTAAAAATACATTTTGCATCCATGAGACAAGCAAGACGGGCATTATGACAACAGCCCTGACCTGACAACATAATTTGATGCATCATGGTTAAGCCTGTAAAGTACTTGTTTGGACTCTCAGCACTGCTGGCCCACCATAATTAGCTCATCATTTTCTCTTTTTAACAGGGTGATTACACAGTTTTTATCTCCTGGAAGAACTGTGAAAAACCGAGGAAAAAAATGGCAGACAAAGGATCCGAGACATTCTATTTATTTGACAGGATGTGAAGTGAGACACAAAGTGGGAAGCAAACTGTAACCGTTGGGTCATTATTGCTTCTGCCACCGGCCACCCACCTACAGGATGGTTACAATTCACCACTGACTGCACTGTTGTGTGGAAAATGAAGGTAGCCTACAGGAGTACGAAGCCGTTATGTAATTTAAAAACGTGATGATCTACTTTTAACAGTGTAGCTCAATAATCCACTGTGATATTTGGAGCACAAGACGATTTTTAATTAAATCAGTGGAGACTAACTAAAAATATCATTAATTATTTAAGTCAGCAAGACACAAATCCCATTTACAAGTGATTATGTAATAAAATATACATTGAAAGTAAAAGAGCTAAAAATATTGAACTGTTGGTGAAGAAGTACAGAGATTATTAGTCCTCGACGCAGCAGTCAAGGGTTCGACCTCTGACATCTTTACCGTTGCTGCATATCTACCCATATTTTCTTATTGCTTGTTTTCTGTCTGAATATTGTGAATGAAAGCTGCTGTAGTGTCCAACGGAAAGGTCAAAATCTGCTCATGTCGATTAAAATTGGTTTCAAAGAAAAATGGAAGGCAAACGTTTGAACATTTAAACTAAATTTTAAATGCCGCTAGCATATGGCATCCTTTAGCATTGAGGTTTTTTTAATAATCCATCTGCCTCATATGGAAAATAAGTCAGATGTATGCAATTCTGGTTACTTTGTTGATTAAAGTATCACACCTTTTTTCTTTGGATGTTTTCACCATGTTAGCTGAGCTTAAAGTTTCCAGCGGGAACTCGGCTTGGCTGAGCTGCTGCAAGAAGAGGATTTTGAGGCAAATATCTTATTTTGATTATTTTGACAACCTTATGCAGAAGACACTAAAATGCAGCTGCACGATATCAAACCTTGTTGAATATTGTGGTTACAATCCGCTGGAAGTTTTAATATACCGTCTTTGCGAAGTATTTTCATCAACCCTGTCTGCATGTGGACAGAAAGTGCAAATGCAGCAGAAAAGGACATTACTTTACACCACAAAACACAGGTACGGAACAATCGGTTCCTCCTAGCAGAGCTCTCTGCTCATCACTGAGGTCTGAGTCAGACCTTCATGTTGACTTGTACTCTCCAGCCTCCTCAGCTTCTCTCCATTCTGTTTCAAGATAAGCAACTGTAGGCCATTTAATCTGGGGAACTAAGTGGCAGATAAATGGATCGCTGTGCACAATGCAGTGGAAGCAGACTGCAATGTGCACAGCGATCCATGCAGAGAAGCCATGGCTAAAGACTAAAGAAGAGAAATGGCACAACATGACTATCAACACAGGAGTGAAAACAACATAAACCATTGTTTATGCACATAAAAATGAGCCCATGGTTTGATTAAGATTTATTGGACAGACAGTCGTGTAACCTGCATGCTTATAAAGTAGATTATCATTTATACAAAAGAATTTGCAATGGTTACTTTCTAGGTGAAAAGTGTTACTATGGAAAGGAAATCAAAACCCAAGCTTCTTTTTAAAATCCTCATATCTGCCATGAGGGGACCGTCTTCAGAATATGCATGTAAACACCCATAACGTTGTACAGCTACCAGGTAACTGCAAACTACTACAGCCGAAATACTACGCGGGTGTCGTTGGTACTGTCCCAACCACATCCTCCCATCACTTCAGAGAAATAGTTTAACAAGAACTCGATGCTGTGATGGTGAGAACAACAGGGCTATGTTACCACTGGAACCTAAGCTTTATAACCACCACCACCTCGCTGCCATTTAAACACTCGTAGCTGGTAGGGGGGAAAAAAACACACAACCTGCTCTACATGCAGATGAAGGCAGCATCTTTCATTTACTGCAAATTGGTTAAATCTGTTTCCCACAAAATAAATTGCCAAACAAACTGCTGCATCTGAAGAAGAATGTGTTTTGTGTGTTTTGCTTGATGATAAAATAAACTCTCCTTTGGGCTCGGTTTTTGGAGGAACATTCATATTTGCTACGGATGACATGATTTGATCCGTTTCCAATCATGACTAAGAGCCTGACAGACCTTGGTAGCACAAGTTCCCTTTATGCTTAAACAGATATTCATTTTAGCTTGAAGTGATCTCTGTCGTGAATCTGACTCTGTGAACATTTAACCCATTTGTGTGCTGCATTGCTAATCAAATGCCATAACTGTCACGTTTAAATGATTTGAGCAAGTTTCACTTCTTTCTTGTGCCTCATCTCGACGCCTTGCAACGAGCCGCCTGACATGACAGCAGAATCATTTAGGCCAATGAACATTTTCATAATGATTCCTCCTTTGGCACTGGGCCAGTATGCTAAACTGAAAAAGGATATTGGAGCCTAAAGCCACTGAAAAAAACAAGTTTTAAATGTAAGAAGCCTTTTTCTCCCTTTTGACTATATCAAAACGCCAACCGTCTTCAACGGGAAGAAGAAAAAGACACTTATCGTAATTAAGTGCAGATATGCATCCTGACGGCAGACATCAGCAAAGTCCTTACTTAAAAAGTGAATATTTTCTTGAAATAAGTCTCAATTTGTTTGGAGATACAGATGGCGATCTTATAAAACAACTATTACCTTGACAGAAACGTCAATACTCCCCAATCAATACACAGGCACAGGCTGGGTTAATGTCCAACACCAACACTGTCAAGAATGCTAGTTTACAGAAAAGACAGATTGTCTATTGTAAGCAGGAAACACTCCTATTTTAACCACTCACATGTCTGCTAATATTACCAGACAATAAAGTTCCTACATGAACTTAAAACCCTGGAAGACATCGTTTACAAGATATATTCTGATCAATTACAGACAGACAATAGAGACATTAGTATTTAAATCTTTGACACCCAACGGCAATTTTAAAAAAGGCTGAATGAAGTCTTTCATGCAAAAGTAAATCAGAAAGGAGAGGAATTCTGGTTTGGTCATGTTCACAGGCAATAAGAAAAAAAATCACATCCATAAAGTTAAAACAAACTAACAAAAAAAGAAAGGTTGTTTGCTGAAATGGTTTGGCCGATGAATAGCAGTTCAAAAGATTAACTTTTTTTTCTCTAAATAAAAAAACCAAAGTGAAAGATCAGCTTCCTACATGAGTATTGCAAACCCTGAGATTTCATGCACATTTTCACACTCTGACCAAGACCTGTGCAGAAATCCCTCACCACGCTTTAATCCATGTAAAATAATTGTTTGTTCAATAGAAGGCTTGAAATTGTCAAAACATGCAATGTTTATGATCAGACGCCTGCATTTCAACGAATACTCTTTCAATCATTTATCTCATTGAATTATCTCATTGTACTAATTCAGAGCTCAGGAAGCTATGAAAATGCATCTCTGGAGACCTTGAATAGACAACAGTAAAACACACAGAACCAGCATCAAAGAAGAAGAAGCTCAATCACCATCAAAGCAAATCAACTTAATTAAAATCCCAAAGATAGGTGGCCATCAGTTAAAGAAACACAAAGCAGAAACTTAATTTGGTTCAGAGAAAGGAAACATCTGACCAATAATTAAGAACTCTTGTCCAGTTCTTTGATTTCACCAATTATGGTTCTTAACTTGGAAAATAGTTTCTTTTTCCTTTTCATTCCCCTTAATTAAATCAGGTATTTAGAACTCAGAAATATGAGTGAAAGCCATGTTTGAGTTTCAGAACTATGAAAAAAAACATAAATCAAACCTTAAATCAGAAAATAAAACCCTGAATGTTCATTCCCACTTCCTTTTGGAATTACCCTTTAACGGAGCGGCATTATGTTTACGGCACAAACATTTTACGGCACAATCCATTGTTATGGAAAATTAGTTAAAAACAACAAAAAACAAACATTCCCTGGGTAAATGAAGAAAGTGGCTCCATGTGTTTATTCTTTCACAATGGATGCTGAAGTAAAACCTTTTAATGAGACAATCTGCACTAAAAATATAGTGTAAACCACTGATAATAACCTAGGGCTCCAATAAAGATCACCAACAAAACACTAAATCCAGGTCCAGATTATCATCTGCTTAAAAGAAACAAACCTTTTTGACTTGTACTGAGTGGAGCACAGCTCAGACTTGGAGAGGGAAGATAATGTACCACATGAAATCAATTAAGATCCAGTAAACTCTTTTATCAGTCCCACTCTGATCAATTTAGACTTTTTATCTGCTAAATATTAGTTTCTGTACACAAACTGAGGCAGAAAGAATCTTTTTGATTGAAGCTACTTTTACAGAAAGCAGCATGTTTGTACTTTTATGCCAAAACGTTTAAAGAAAAGTTATTTAAATAAAGAGAAGCGTCGCCTCTTCTACATGAATCTTTCCTCCACTGCTCTTCATTCTTCTGACTGACGGCTACAGCAGCATTAACTGTGTGCATTAAAAATCTGCTGACTGTAGCAACACCAACATCTCTCAAAGGCTTTCAACATACTGTCAACTAATGCAATGCAAGGAAGTGTCAACATCTGCTTAAGCAATATTTCATGTAATGAAAGGACCAGAACAAAGTTTGGACTAAAAAGTATAACTTCAAGATAATTTCATTGTGATGTCCTAATTTACACATATTCCCCATAAACTAAATGTCCGTTTGCTCGACAGCAGAGTCATGTCTTGGTCAGAGGTTTTCTGAGGTCAAGTTTTTGTTTTCTTTCCCAGCAGAGTCAGGATTAATCAACATTAATAACTTTATATGTAGCCATACATACCAACTTAATAAAACAATTAAATGAAAATGCCTAAATTAAATTTTCCCTAAATATGTACTTATGTGTGTGTGCGTGTAGAATAAGATTTAAATTCAAGCAAATGACTGAGCAAAGTATTTAAAAATATATTTATTTTTGTTCTCTTGTTAATTTTTTTTGGCATTTAGCAAATGATTTAATCTCAGACTGTAAGAAAATAAACACCGTGTTGTTTTTCCAGAACGTCTTCACTGAGTTGGCAATGAATCCATAACTGTTTGTAATATTTGTTTTAAAATGTTTATTTAGTCTTCAAAAATAAACATAAACTAAAACCTAAAATTCATGGCATATTAATTATTCATTTAATTATTTTTTTTAATTTACAACCTCATCTTGGTATTTGAAATTCTTTTAAAATAAAAAATACTGCTGCTGCAGTCTCTTCTGCATTTTTTAAAGATGTGTAAATTATCTTGTTACCACAAACGGCCTGACAGGCCACATGTGTTTTCCATCTTATTGACTTCCAAAGCCTACCTTAATCATTTTTATGGTTATTCTGTGATTCTCATTAAAATTTTGTAATTGATTCAATACCCAGCACTGCCTGACCACAGCCCAACTTGTTAGATACTCCAGTTTAGTTTTGCATATACAAATAGTCTCGCATACACAACATCATCTTGTTTTAGAAGTCTGGATATGATCTTATCCTTTTGTTTTGAGAGGCCTGAGTGTCTCCTCTGAAGTAATTTGAGAGAAACCAGGATGCTGCGGTATGTAAACAGAGCATCGCAGCTCCAAACAGTCTCCATTGGCTAAGAAATCACAGTCTGAGAAGATATCGAAGAAGTTATTGGAGATGATTGAGAATTTCATTAAAACCCTGGATATTTTAATAAATTAGTAACAAGGCTTGTCACTTTTAATGTGAGCACCAAACTCCTGAGAAGGTCTCTATAGTAATACTCTCTTGGAGAGAATAAGGCAGAACTCTTAGTTTATTTTTTTCTCTCATGTGGATATTTTGGCAATAATAGCCAAAAGATTTGTCAAATTAATTAAGAAAACAGATGAAACCACTTCCATCAGAGCAGAAGAGTAGTAAATACATACAAAATGTTTTTCTTTGAAGGATCTGAGATTGTATGTACAATTTGGGATGTAATCTTCCAGTGCAGCAGAGGGCAGCACTGAGAATGTCTAGCATTCAATAACAGTTAAACTTAACTAAATTACCTCAGTAAACAGACTCAAAATACCTTTTTTCATCAAATTCAGTGTTTAGTCTAAAACGTGTGTCTAAAAATTGCAACATTGTGTTTTTGAATACCGTTGAGACAAAATGACAATGTCTGTAAGTTTAACATTGTTTGTGTGTCAAGACAGCATAACCCACTGGTTACTTTTCTTCTGCTGCAATTAATGACATGTGGCTATAATACTTTCTCTGTTTAGGGAGTGGAGAAGCTTAATATGCAAAATTCAGAAGCTTAATATGTAACATTCTTGCACTTGCTATGAATACATAATTACATTCTGAAAATAACTTGCCTTATACTTACAAGTGTAGTTAATGACAGAATACAGGTCATATAGATCAAAACATCCTGTTAAGCTTTTCAACTTTATTCAGCAGTGAAGCCACAATTAAAGACTAAACTGAAGAAGCAAGCAGTGCAAAGTAGAAACCAAAACAAGTTCAAAATCAGCTGGAGGCAGGAAAGTAAAACTGAATGTGTATTACAGAAACTCTGAGTTATGGAGATTAATGCACATGTTTAAAAAGGGTCTTCACCTGAAACACTTAACAGCCTGCTGCATCTCCTGCTCAGGCTTGATGTGACAAATGTGATATTATTGTCACATAAACTCATAAATGAGTTAGCATTTTTATATTTTTCATCAAACTGTGAGGTTTGAACTTTTATTGAGTCCTTATCTGTTTATTCACTGCTTAAATCGCTGTTCCATGATGCAACTTCAGTGAAATTCATGTGTGTTGCATCATTAATCAAATAAAGTAACAAATCAATGAGAAAGTCTCGACATGCCCTAAATTACATGAAGTACTTTATCATCTCACTTATCTAAGCAGACTGTACTGTACATATCCCTGGATTTTCTCAAGGAAGTTCTAACAGTATCCAGAAATAATACAGGCCAATCTTTGTTCAACCTCTTAGCAAAACCTGAAACTTGCATCGGAAATATCAGAAACTATGACTGTGGTCATGTCGTTGCGTTAAGGCAAACTTTCCACTTAACGCTGTGTGTGCATGCACGTGAAAAAGGGACTTTTTAAACATTTTTTTCCACTTAATTTTTGGAAAAAAAAATCACCATAAAGAGATGGCTGACAGAAGAGACACGTTCTCTTTCAGCTTTGAAATGAAACTTTTTAAAGTTAGCAGAAGTTGGATCTGTTTTTTCTGTCACCAGTACATGTTCTTCCACACTTTTATTACAAAGTTCTACACTAGAATGATTGAACTTGTCTAATAGGATATGGCAGAAAGCAGACTTTCTAAACCGTTGTTTGTTTTGTTTGTAAGACTTTATAAAAGTGGAAATTTTTATGCCTTATTTGCTTAAAACTAACACAAATTTTTTGAATTAGCTTTAGTTTATTTAGTAAAAGACCAAATCATGATTGGTAAAATGTTAAAAATCAAGAGTTTATTTGGTAAGCTAATGACATACACATTAATGTAATAATAGAAAATTGAAATAAAGAATTAGACTTTAATATTTTGAAAACTAGAAGATGGAAGAAAAGTCTAGAAAAATAATTCATACGCATTTTTTTATTTCTATACTTATCCAAACTTTACTGGGATAAAACAGTAATAGCTACGTCCAATATTAATAAATGTGACACATGGCCTCATCTAATTTTCTTTAAAACTCAGAAACAAGATTTATTGCCAACTCTTTATTAGAAGACTGACATGACAGTCATAAACATGAAGGAGTCTTCATGAATATTTATGATTGTTGTCATTAAGTGTCATTCGATAAATACACATTTAATGCAAAGTTGACAATTTTAATGGATTTTTAATGCAACTTTGCACTAACTGTGATCATCATTTGACACTTCATGACAACGGTCATAAACATTCATGAAAACTCCTTCATTGTCATGTCAGCCTTATGAACGCCTCTTCAAATAAAGCGTTGCCCACTGCTTCTGCTCAAATTTCATAGAATGTATATTATTACCACTATAACCATCTTATAAACATCTACTAAATGTAGCACTTGCATAATGGACTGTTTTGTTATCCTGCTCACCATGCAGCAACACAACAAAACGACTTTAATTGGGCTCTGTTTGGGTAACTCTTGAGTAACTCTTAAGAGTGATGAGTGGCCCTCATGCATCACGACTGTTTTGGGCTGGTCACAACCAGACGTATTTCCAAACAGCAGAATTTGTCAGACTCCTCTTGTGTTTTTGCTTTGTATCATATCCCTTTATCAAGTCGCTCCACAATCCCTTTCTTCCCTTACGAGTTTATATTGGTTACAGGTTTGTGACAACCTCACAAAATCCAGAGCAAATATTGGTGGCATGACTTTAACTCCCATTAACTTCCATTCTGTGTCAGTATTTTATAGTTGATAGTGAGGAATCAAGACAAAACTGTGATCAAGGAACAGAAGAGTTGACTCTAGAATGACTTTAGATATCTTGGTAGAACTGATCCTTTTTGTAAATAAACTGAGATTGATGACGCGCAAATTTTGTCTAGTGAGAAGTTGAAGATTAAAAGCTAACTCTAGTTACGACATTATTCAGTGACAATGCTTCCCTCTGAAACCACACTCCAATCTTTGACATGCTACATCTGTAAAACTCGCATCACTTGTATAATTTTTTTAAAAGACAGTTTAACATCACCAATTTTAACCAGGACAATTTTAAAAGATCAGCCTGCTACCTGTTTGGACCACTTTGTAAAACTGAACTGAAAAAAGTTACAGACAGTAGAAATTTAAATTGACAAAGCATTCAATCGATTCATCTTTTCATAACATATCTGGTTGTTGTGGACTGTTTGGATCAGCTTCTTCTGTGACTTGTCCTCCTATATTAGCTCCTATTTCATTTCTTTTTAGCATGAGCATTCATATATAAAGTTGGCAATGCTGGACTGACTTAAATTGATAATCAGCTTCTTGTTACTACTTAACCTGATTTTGAAGATTACACTTGAGCTCAGCAGGATCCCTTTAAGAACACATGACTGATGGCTAATAGCTGATATCCACCAATGACTGAGACCACCTCTAAAAACTCCAGTTCTACCTGCCTACTTTACTGGTTCAAACACCAAATATACCTTAATTAATTAATACACACAGTGAAAACCATCTTAACACAACTGTAGAAGCTATTGGCTACCTTATTGCCACCATTCGGGGTACAGCAAGCTAGTCAGTGGCAAGAAAACGACTGGTACATCAGCCTGTGCTGCTTTGGAAATGCCAGCCGATAGTTTGTCATGTAGCATTACACCCAGGTATCCGAGGTTCCCACAGCGCATTTTCTTTCAAATATTGTCACCGTTCTAAAGTAATAGACTGTTACTTTTACTAGAGGTATTTTTTTTTATACCAAAATTGTCTTTTGGCAAGAAAAAAAACGAGTTGATTTTTTTTCAAAAATAATTTTTAGCAGAAAATGACTTAGGCCATTGTTTTTGGGAAAGTAACAATATCTTAGATATGCTAATAATGAACTGCAATAAGTCAGGTCAGACCTAAGAGAAAACCAGCAATTGGCATTGGCTAGGAAAAACTTGAACGGTGCATCTCCACGTCTAGGCAAAGAGTTGACCTCTGCCATGACAGCAAAGATGACCTGGATCTCCATCGTTAGGGTCAAGAGTTTAGATTTTGTCCTCCTTCAGTGCTCTCACTAGGGCTGTATAATAATATTGATATCGTGATTTATATAGATATTTTCTTTCCTAGAAAAAAATCGATATTCATCTGCAAGTATCATAACATCCAACTGTCACCTTGTTCACTCACTGCTTCACCAGGTCATCAGGCTTAGAGTGATTCCTTCAGATGTTCAGTGTCATTGTTTAAAAGGTATCAAACTATTCAGAGCAGGTACTTGGTGCATTTTATTTACTTTACAAATGCATCTAAGCTACAGTCTGTACAGTTAAAACAAACATGTTTTCACACCACTTCTTTGATTCATTTTGTCCAGCTGTCAACTTTACGTCTGTGTCCAACCAGAGCAGGTATTGTGCAGTTGGAGCTTTTAATAAGTTTTCAGTTAAATTAATTCAATCCAATTTTATAACAGTCACAAAATATCACCAAAATCACTCTGTCCCTCTAAAATCTTTCAGGAAATCGCAAGTGTATCGAATTGTATTGTTTACAGAATATCACAATATATATCGTATCTGGGAAGAATATCGCGTATTGTATTGTGAGATTATTGTATCAGTACAGCCCTAGCTCTCACACACCTGCACTTTTTTAGGTTTCCACATCAACACAAAGACTACTCTAGTTTCACTGACAGTCCTGTCATTTCCATCCGTTTTTTGACCTCATGCACATAACGGTGAAGAACAATAACAGATTATTTTCACACATAATACAGGGTGTGTTTCTGTCGACCCAATTACTGGCGGTGTGCTTAAGGAAACACCTTGATCGCCACATGCACAGCCACCCCAACAGGAAGGCTTGTAAACTTCAGCACCAGAATCCAACGCAGGACCGACCCAACTTCAAACATTACCTTAATAATGCTGCTCCGGCGAGGAATGTCAGGTTTGGCATCCGGCCCCACGGACGTGTTGGCGGTTTCTACTCCGGTTTGACTGCCAGGCGTGAGATCGGAACCCGAGCACAACATATTCTCCGAAACCCCACAGTCTCCATTCGGAACCGACACTTCGCAATGCGTCTTCCCCGCAGCCTGGTCGCTGGGCTCGGCCGTGTGAAGGAGCCGTCCGTCCTCAGACAACTCCGCCATAGGCACTTCGGTCTCACACACTCACAAAAAAAAAAAACAAAGCTTAGGGCTTCACTCTGATGTCCCTCCCAGGGTTTTATTGTTGTCACTACTGTTGTTGTAATGATTGCCTCGGTGGAACATGTGCCGTCTCATCGCTCATATACCCGCCAGGTTCCTACGGAATGAGCGGCTTCCTCCGCGCACACCGAGCTCCGTCTGTGGATTACAGAGAGGATTTATGTTTGGCAGCATAAGGAGAGACCGGAGGAGGAGAAGAAAGTACGTTTTGTTTGCACTGAAAGCGGATGTTCTCAACACCAGTCATTTTTTTTTTCATGTGAACGAGGCGTGATGATGCCGTTCACAGCTATTTGTTTAAATAAAACAGCCTTTCTGCAGATGAGATAACCTCCTCACAGAGCTCGTAATTAGCTAGAAATTACCCCTGGGTCCGCGTCTTACCTTTAGAGCTGCTTGGTCTCTCCATAGTCACAGCCCGTGTTTCAGCTGAAGTTGTTGCCCCGGCAGCCTGAGGTTCGGACTGCCGTTTGTTTTCTGTCAGCTCAGCTAGTTAGCAGGCTAACAAAAGCTCGCGCACTCGCTCGCTCGCTCGGCTAGCTCAGGGAAGTTAGTTTGTCTGAAGTCCAACCGGCAGCTTCTGCTGTTGGTTGACGAGCTAAATAATGTTAACCCGTCTCGGTCGGTTACTTAATGCGGTCGGCACCGGTTCGGCTCGGTTTTAAAAGAGATAAGGAGCGACGTTAAATGTGTCAGTCACTGAATGAGTCGTTTCCAGGGAACAAAGTTGTGTATGTCTCGTGAACGCGCACGACGCTTGTTGTCACGCTACTGAATTGTTTTAAACACCTGCACATTTTTCTGGGACTTTCAGAACAAACGCGTCAGTACATTAGAAAATCATAGAAAAGGTACGTTTTTAATTCGCCGTCAAACGTGATACTCGTGGATTTATTGCAGACGGGGTGAGTTGAACCAGATATTGAACAAACAACCTTTCCTCATATAAAGTATCACCTTCATTTGTCACTGCATGTGCAAGAATAAACAGCATAACAATGCCTGACCATCAGGGAGGAGGGAGTTTTGGAATATGAGCACATAAAACTTAAAGCAAAAGTTATTATGAAGATCGTGATAATCCTGTACCAAAAGGGGCTCAAAGGTCAATCAGGGAGGAAGAATCCATTATCTCAAAAACAATAAAATAATAATAAAAAAAACAGATTGATGTTTTTCCAAATACCAGAGCCTTTAATTAGAGGTGACATGTTCTGTCTGATGAAAATTGAAGTGTTTCACCATAACGACCAATGTTACATTGGAAGGCAGCATTGAGAAATGGGTAAAAATAGTTACTGTAAGAGTTGTGTCAAGTCATGCAACTTAAAAGGCGGTTCCACCTGATAAGAAAATGCGTGTACATTTCTGAATATGAAAAGGTTTTATCACTGGTCTCGCAATTATAAATATTATAATATAATGAGGAAGTTTTGCTTTATTTCATGTCAGATAATGAAAAAATGTTTTTGCTTTTTTAGTGTCTGTAAATATCTTGACACCAGTTACATTCTGAACCTGTATTTTTCTTTATTACTGCTTAATGATGAGAATTGCATTTAATTTGGAATTGAAAGTTATCACTCCTGCCAATAGACATCTTTAGAGCCACTAACCAATCTTGATCTTAATTTATCATAGCAAATTTTAAATTATACTTTTAATCTGCTTGCCATTTTTCTACTCATTGAAACATTTTGTTTTGTAATATGTTACGTCAGTTAATTGCTTATGGCTTGCATAACTGCTTATGCAAGCCATAAGCAATTAACTGCTTATGCAAGCCATCAAAATTATTACCATTTGAAATCCCTTTGTGCATAATGAATCTGAATAATATGATTTTTACTTTTTAAATATAAGTTTTTTACTGAAATAAACATTGTTAAACAGTTGAGGAAAATAACTATTTGCCAGTATTTTATGTTTCCCCTCCTCAAAGAATGGAGAGGTCTGTAATTTCCATCAAGGGTACAATTAAACTTTGCAGAAACTAAAAATAGAAATCCAGAAAAATCACACTGGATGATGTTTTTTAAATAATTAATTTACATTTTATTGCATGGAATAAGCAGGGTTGAAATAAGATTCTGTACCACTTAATATGTGGCCCAGAATCCTTCGTTTACTGTTAGACAGGTCAGACGTTTCCAGTAGCTCTTGCCCAGGTTCACTCACTCAACAGCAGGGATTTTGGCTCACTCCTCCAAAAACCTGACAGATTTTTGGGCAACACAGAGCTCCAGCTCCCTCCAGAAGATCTTCTATTTGGTTCCTATTCCAAGATCTTGAATGGTTCTCAGAGCCAAAAATTGGTTGCCATGTTTGTCATGCTGGATATCCTAGTCATGACCCATCTGTTGTTGCACAAAATCTTTTGAAATCATCCTCTCCGCAATGTGGTATGTTTGACAAATCATTTTCCAAATAATTGTGAAAAGTAGTTGCCTGTTAACCAAGCTTACCTATTATTCTGCAGCCCAACTCCTTGGTCTTTCTCAATATCATCCAAATTCTCTCATGGTGGTGATGTTGGAGACTGATTGATGTTGGACAGGTGTCTTATTAAAACAAGTACAGTTATGGAGCGAAGAACAGGAGGCGTTCTTAAAGACAAACTTAGTCTTCCAGATTTTTAGTTTTTAAGGGGATCAAATCCAATTTTCATGCAACAAAATGAAAATGCAACATAATCTCTTGGAAATGTTCCTTCTTCTCAGAAACTTTTATCCAAAGTCTGCACATCTTGTTTCTCAAATGTACATTCCTTTATTTTGAAAACTGAATCCGTTATTGCTTTCTATTTCAAAGTGAGACTGAGAAACATATTCAGATGTTGACGGTTTTACTGAAAGCTACATGTGATGAATTCTAATGAAGTCATTTCAAAGGCTTTGCTCACACAACATTAGTTTATCTGTCACATCGTGTGCTTTGGTGATCTTCCTCTTTGTGTAGGCAGTAAATAGAAAAAAAATGTGCTAATCTCAGAGGTGAAGTAATTACTTTAACTGTCTCTTTTGCTGTTGTGTCAAGTTTCCTTTGCAAAACAAGAACACACCCTTAGCAAAAGGAAATTGAGAGTAATAGTTATAGATGACTCAATTGAACGGCAGTTTGTGTTAAAAAAAAGTAAATGTAACCAACATTTAGGAAACTGTGTTCTATAAAACGCCTTGTGTGAGTAAAAAAGCCTAAAATTATTTGATACTTCATAGTTCAGACGAAAGCAGATATGCCTACTGTTGGGGATATCAATGAAGGAAATGAGTTGTAGAACAGAGCCACCTGCTGGTCAATATGGGTACTGTTCAAAATGATGAGGATTTCTTATGATTATAGTTAATAGGGGTGTAGTTTCAAAAATAATGATTCATATCGAGGATTTCCTTCTTTCTGTGCAGTCTCTTTACAACATGTCTTTAGCCTCTTTTTTCTATGAACATTTCTAGTTGTCTGTGGTCATAACAGAAAATCACTTTATTGTTGTTAAAGAAGAAATATTTCCGCTTTAATACCAATAACAGCACAGAGGATTTACTAAAGCATGATGCCACCAACAGCTACATTTATCAGCGCTGCTACTCTAATTACTTTACACATCCCTCTTTTTTCAGTTGAACAGCTCTAAGTTTTCACAGTTTCTGGTTGCATACAGAGCAGCAGGAGTCCAAAGTGAAACCCATGGGTTCAGTTTTTGTGCAGACCTGCGGTTAAAGAATCATAGTAATCTAGTAACACAGACTGTTCATGAAAATTGACATCATAAGAAACTGCAAAAATATTTACTGAGACACCAACTTTCAAACAAGATGCAGACAAATTATTGTTTTTTTAAATAACAGTATTTGTCTTTTACTGTGTTTATAATATAATTTACTCACAAGAAGAGTTGGACCTACCGGTCCTTTATTTTGGCTAAATAAAGCAACGCTTTCAAAGAAATGTTGGTTCATTTCCTGTTCCTTATTTTTAGTTTTCAGGCAAAGGTTATGAGATTTCTATGAAATTATTTTGGATTTCAATTGTTGCAGGCTGTCACAAACAAACAATTATTCCCATAGATTTTGGAAGAGAGAGCGTCCCACATCTAATAGATCCTCTACCATACCGAACACTAGGCATGAAATTCTTTTCTACACGTTGATCCTTTCTTTTACAACAATCATAGCTGGAGGTTTTGTTGCTCAAAAGCTCATTCTTTGTCTCATCGGACCTTAGCTGACAGTAAAAGTAAAAAAAAAAAAATAAGTTGTTTTTATGGACATGAAAGTTAGGGTTCAATAGTTTTTCTTTGTGATGTAAAAATAGACAACTTTAGATGGGTAGTGTCCACTTAACCTCTTCCAATTCCCTATCTCTCTAGTTTAGTTAGCCCAATTTTTAGGAACAAACAGTAAAAATCTTATTGAAGGGATACTTTATCTCAATGTCTGTGTCCCTATGTACTTATAACCAGAAAATGCTGAAGATAGAAATACAATGTTAGCATTAACAAAACGATTCCCAAACAGCAATTGGTTAGAAACTTAGCTTACAGTTGCTGAGCAAGTGATGGATGACAGGCCTTTCATGTCCTGACAGGTCTTGTGCCTTTTAAGACTTGACTGTTATCATCTGCTGCAGTCATCAACGTATTTTACTGATATCAGTTCTGTGAAGGAAACTGCAGTTTAAAGGAGCAGTTGGTTGAAAGTGGTGCTTTGATATTCCAGTTAATCTGGTTTCTTTTAAAATCACTTCCATGGCAAAGCTAATACAGCTACTGTGTGTATATATGTATGTATGTATGTATGTATGTAATTGGGGGGTCAGCAGATCAAGACAGAATAACTTATGACTTAACTGAAAGTGCTGCAAAGGCACCTTGAGTCAAAGTCAAACAAAGCCTCAACAAACCAAGAGGAAAAATGGGATGGAAAATATGAAGGAAATAATGTACTGAGAAAAAACAAGGAGTGTGTTTCCTGGAAAAGCTGACATGTTTTGGCTGTAGGACAGAAAGGAAATCAGGAGCCCTGAGGGCGGGAAAATCCAAGAACAACAAACCGATTTTAGAACCAAGAACAACAGACAAACCAAAATCTCCCCAAAAATAAAGCCGTAATAAGAGAAACAAGAAAAAGCTTTGTTTTATAAAACGTTTTAAAAACTCCAGAGATTTTTATACTACAATATGTTTTTACTGTTGCATAATGTTTCACTTAATCAAGTGCTATACAACACGTTTGCAATTTCCTATGTTAAACTCAGTTATTTTTTTTATATAGATTTACCTACAGAAATGGGCCAATTCAATTAAGACAAGCTACACCCAAAAATAATCCAATTCTAAATTATTATCTTTATTGTACTTTGCAGATGCCAGCATTATATTCAGTACAGATAAAGAACGCATGTGAAATTTAAGTATTCTTGCTGTTCAGTCTAATATATTGGAATAATCTCAGTGGTACATTTGCATGAAGCAGGACACCAGGCAAACACCAGCGGGTCGCTGCATCCTCTGACGACTTTCAGTCTGGGACAGTTGATGACGGCGTTTATATAAGGACAAGGATTGGCTGAGGAAAAGAAGGACAGCATTAGGATGTCTTTTAAATAATAAGGACACGTTTCTGTAAGTTTGTTATTCTACTTACTGCAGAGTTTGTCCACACAGTTGTTTGGGCAGGAAGCACATGAGGTCCCAACCTGGTAGGGAGGCCATCTCTTAAAGTTTCCACTAAGGGACAAACATAGTTTAGATTTTGTAAAGACAATAATATTCCTACTCAAAAACGTATCTAATTTTCCCTCAATACTCAACAGATTTTTTTATTTGACTTTGACTTTTTTTGCACATTTTGTTTTGTTTATGTTTGTTCACCAAATCTTAAGGCCTTAATACTTAACACTTATAAAAAAATAAAATAAAGAAAACTTCTGCAAACTTTCACAAAGGTTGGAAAAAGAATCACCTTTCAGAAATTCTATAATTTTAAATGAATGCACCTGTGCTAAACTTAGTTTATTGCATATCATCTGGACTTACACTTGAGTATAAATGCTTATATAAATAATTTATTTTTCATACATTTGCAAAACATGTCTGCATTGTATATTGTTTGTTGAATTCTGAAAAATTAAATGAAATAAATCCACTAATGTAACAAGATGTGGACAAAGTGAATGGCTTGGAGATGCAGTGTAAAATAAAGTCAAGACTTTCCTAAATTACTTGTAAAAAAGTCACGTACGCTCTGAAATAATGGCAGCCGTAGAAGTAGATGTTGTTGGGACATAGAGCAAGTCCACAGCCCACTTTGTAGGAGCTGTTCCACACAACCTGGCAACACAATAATTACTGGTCATTTCTGGGATGGTTTCATTTGAAACATACCTTGCAACCACAGGAGGATCCCTGGACCAGTAGAAGTGAAATGTTTTTCATAAAAAAATGACACAGTTTGATAAAAATGTGCACCTGTGTGTAGTGACCGATGTGTTGTCCGTTGGTGGATCCCTTGGGGTAAAGATAGTGCGACTTTTCGTTATGCCAGGTCGTAATAACAGTGGTCCACGAGGACGGAGAGGAAGAATAGAAGAGATTCTCACCCAATTCATATCCTGGGTAATGGAGGGAAACACATGGCAGCACTGATTAATGGGTATTTGCAGATGATTTTAGTTTACATCCCCCACGAGATTATGCTATTTGTATAAAGCAGGCTTCATTAAAAAAACAAAACAATTGACGATAGTCATGATAACATCTCACCTGATATAATTTATTATTAAAAGAAGACGTAAGATGACATTCACAGTATCTCTGACCGTTTATCACAAAGGCAGTCGGTTCAAAAAGAACTTTTACATTAATGGAAGAAAAATATACAGCCCCAAAATGATGAGAAAGTTAAGAAAGAGAGAATATATAGAGGCACAGCAAACGTACCGTCAAGCTGACGGGTGCTGACTGGTCCATGACTCAGATTGCATGTATCCACCCAGGCCTGAGCGCTGGCCGCTAACTCCAAACTGTAAGTCTGACGGAAAAAATGAATGTTTAATTCTAGTTTCAAAGAACAGAACAGGCTCAACCAAGAAAAATGTTGTATTGCATGATTAACTGACGCACACAATATTCATCATACTAAGCTCCAAATTACTATTTTTTGCTTCCTGTGTAGAACTGTGCTTCTTTCCTCGAAAATAAAATAATAAGTCTGTTTCTCCATTGGATTTTGCATTTATATGGTTTGCTTGTGTTAGGCTTCAATCAGATAAAGGTTATAGTAAACTAAGAAGTACAAATACAAAAAGTGTATTTTTTAAATAATTACATTAAAATAAGACAATTATGCAAACCAACATGAAAAGAATCTTGTGTGCCACACTTAATGGCTATAACTCCCATTAAGTTTATTCAGTAACTTATGAGTCTCTTAAATTGCATTCGTATAATTTTGTGTCACTGTGTTTAGTAAATAATAAGAGGAGTTTTGAAACAATGTAAAAGCATTTTTAAAGACTAAGACAAAACATCATAATTTCATTTAAGTTCAGACTTTAACTAGGCATTTGAGGAGATGACTGGTTGTGCTTTCAGATTAAGGAAATGCAATCCTCTTCCTTAAGGATTGCATTTCCTTAATCTGATATCTCTATATTTTAATATTTTATTCTTAACTTAGCACGATACATAGGGACCATACTGGCTTAAAGAGACGCTAATCCCATCAGTTTTTGCTCAAAGGGATTCTTTTTTACTAAAACATCTTTTAGAAAGGAAGATGTAATTTTTAGCAAAAAATGATTCCAGCCATTGTTTTAGAAAGGTGATATGTGAGTTTTACCCATCACATAATTAACAAATCATCTCTAATAAGGCCAAAGACCTTTTTCTGCTAATGATTCATGTTTGGTGCCATTTATTACGATTGAAATTTGTAGAAATGAGAAATACTGATCCTTTGTTTTTCTTTTTTTTGTTTATCAAACAGAGGCCTCAGTTGGACATAGGAAAACTACCCACAACCTCAACAGTCCGGCATCTTCTGCACATGCTGGTCATCAGGTTGGTCACACACTATTGTGGGACAGCATCTCATTTCTCAATCAGTTTTAGACAAAAATCACAAGTTAAGTTATCACACAAATGATTTTCGCGTTATGAATTAAATGATCTGCCAGTCAAACCAGTATGTTTTCATCAATATTGAGAAATTATTTACTTAAAACAAGATCCTCTATCTTGCTGAAAAGTTACCTCTGTTAGTTTTTCTTATTAGAAGTTTACTAAGATATTTGCTCTAGAAAGGAAACACAACATGGTTGAATGAATAGTGCTATAGAATGTATTAATGATTAATTGATGGCAGAGGCGTTAAGTTCCCACAACTTTTTTTCAGTTTGGGCCTATTAGACAGATTATAATGCATAAAACAGTGGGGCTAAAGAAGGACTTCCACAAAGACGATGAACTGAGATTTAAAAAAAAAAAAACAACCGTCAGGATAGGAAACCCATACTGTGAATGCGTGAGGGTATGAGGAAAATAAATCAGGTTAGTTTATGTGAAGCTGAGAGATTGGTCATGTCCAAACTTGAAAACTACTAACTGAGATTGTGCATATTATCCAAAGCAACAAGGCTATAAATTATGTTTGGACATGAGAAGTTTGCTTTTTGTGCATCTTGATGGTTTCACACCAACAATCTTGAGTTTGTTGCATCCGGTAGGCAGAGTTTACAGGTTTTCAAATATATTTTGACGCATCTAGCACAACTTCTCTGACAAAATATCTTGGTTGTCAAGACATCATCTGGGCTTGTAGTTGGTGATTAATAACTTTATTATTTGGCCAACTTTTAGCAATGACCCAATGACGATCTTTTGTTACTTTGTTGCTTATTACTGTTTATTGTTATTGCTTAGTTGCAGAAAATCAAATGTTACGAAGGACGTCGAAAAGGGACCAACCATCATCAGCATGTCAGCAGCAGCAGGCTCAACTGCTCTCCTGAAGGCGTTGTGAACATTTACGATCTCGGCTTGCACGGTTGTGTTCTGCGGGCAAACATCTGTACACACACACACAAGAACACGCACACACACGCACACACACACACACACACACACACACACACACACACACACACACACACACACACACACACACACACACACACACACATCAGAAAGCGATGTGTAAACAGCAGATTAAATACACAATGTGCGCTGACATTTACTCTGGCGGCTTAAGATATGACTCACAAACACATCCTTGTTTAATTGCTCTGAAATGGCTCGACGTAACAAAGGAGCACAGACACAGGACTGAGCTAAATCCGCTAAGCTGACTGTGAGCCTTGCTGGCGAGGTTTCAGCTGATGCCTAAAATAAAACACTGCCGCTAAACACGCCTGCTGGGTTTAACGGGGCGCTTACCTTGCTGTGAACACATGATGATGTGAAGCCATGTGCATGAGGGAATGAGGAAAAGAAATGAGGTTAGTTTATGTGAAACAACCCCGTGAGCAAGCAGCTCATTTAGCTGTTTTGTTTTCAATAATGTACAAATTAACACCATGAATCTCTTGTTAATTGGTTCCTGAAAACACCTGAATTCCTGGTGAGAGTTTAATGCTTGTTTCTCTTCTTAATTCTGTGACAAATGACTAAAGTCAACACAACCTTTTTATTGTTCCTGCTTGTTTTCGCTTGATTCTCATCTCCCTTCAGATTTCTCCCACTGAGTTGGATTCCTCCTGTTGTTTCAAATGGGCCGAACAGAAGGAGGAGTTGTGAACAATTTATATTTGAATTCATTTTTTAATGTATTTATTGAGGGCATATGGCTGCATTTCCTGCAGAAGACCATGTCAGGATTGGTTGTCAAAGTGGAAGAAGCTAAATGACCAGAACCCACAAGGTATTTTATTGCTTTGGGGTAACAAAGATAAAGATAGTTAAACTTTATTACACCAGTTCAGTTAATCAAGCCATACAGATTTGAAACCCATTCTTTGCAGTGAACAGTGTGGTTAATTATTTAGCCCTTTAAGGGGTTACTTGTGAGTTTTGCTTTTTTGTTACATTTAAATATTTCAGATTATCACAGTTTTACATCATACAAAGATAATCCAAAATGCAGAATTTAAATTATGATTTATGGAGACAAACTAAAAATCAAGTGGTCTCATCCAAATCTGGGCCTTAATCTGATTTTAATGTCATAGAGACCATAAGCATGTTCTTTGTGTTTGAAGAGGCTGATTTAAAACAATTGTGCAAGAAAGACTGGACAAACATTTCTCCACAGCAATGTAGAAGATTCATTTCCAGCTTTTGCACACTTTAGTTGACAGGCAGTGAGGCTACAGCTTCACAGTGGGCCAGGTTGGATAATTTTCCTATGGAAAATTGATCTGAAACATTGATGTGTAGCAAGAAAGGAAAAACAGGAAAAATCACTGATGGTGCAGTTATTTTTAGTTACGCATTGAGTTCAATGCATGCTTTGAAAATCGGAAGCTTCTGTGAAGAAGTGAAGAAAAGAAGCACTAAAAGGTGCTAAACTCAGGTAAATTTAAAATAATAATTTAATTCAATGTGTTAGAGTTACACTCACCACAACACAAGCAGTGTGCACATCTTGGAGTGTCAAGATGCAAATCAAGATGACAAACATCTTCCCGACAACAAAGAAGATTCCTCTACAAAAGAAGTGCAACACTGTAATACTCTGCACAGCCTCTTGACTCTTCCTTGTCTTCAGAACAAATATGACTTTAGTCATTCCTAAATTACTTTCTTTCTTTTTTTCCATGGTTTATTGGTTTTTAATTGAGCTCAATAACAACTGCAAAAATAACAACGAGAATATACATACATTTTTAAGTCGAAGTGAAACCCGTATGAGGTTTGCCTTCTCTGCTGATGGATGCTCTTCTTAGATAGATCTATTTGTGGCATCAGTTACTTAAGGAAACCTCTGAACTGACATACCTGCTCTCCGGTCTTCTTCTTCTGGAGGAGGTGAGTTAAATATTTTCTTCTCCTCCTTTTATAGATTCAGCTCAGGTGGTCACATTTCCCTCCAGGTGATAATCATACAGCATGAACCACGTGGTTTACACAGCGAAGTCTGAACAAAAAAAACAAATCCATCACCTTGTCCTGAAGACGCTTTTTCTTCTGCAGGCTGCAACTGACAGGGAGTCCACAATGAACTGTTAAGCCAAGGGGTTTAGTGAATTCCTGATATATTAACCCGTGTTTACACAGTAAAGAATGGAAACATTGAGTTTAAGGTAAATAAAGGTAAAGGCCAACTGGTAGGGTACATTAAACTAAATGTCATGTATGTAGATGGATACAGATTGTGTAGGTTGAAGACACACCCTGTAATCGTTTTAGCACATGATGCAGGATGAGAAACAGGTGATTCTGGGTAGCAGAGCACTTGTGCAATCCTTATTAATGTAAAGATATAATTAATTAAAGGAGTCTGCATTTCAGAGAGGTAATTCTCTCTCACATGCTGGATGCAGCATTCTGGACCGAAACTTATTCTTTTTTGCTTTAACCCATTTCACCCTACCGGTCACAATAGTGACCAAGACATTTTTACACTTTCAAGGACTCTAAAATGCTTCCTGATTAAATTTTCAGTTAATGTTCAGCAAATATTGAAAGTTTAGAGTGTTTGGATAATACTTATGCAGCATCACATGTTTAGAGTAAATTACCACATGACTAGAGCTGTTTAAATCTTGGTTGCACCTTGGCGAGAAGAACACTGCCACAAACCTCCCAAAGAAGAGGCTAGTAATGTATGTTTAAGTAAGCATGCTACGAAGATTTTTGGTGCACATCATCTTTAAAGTGTCTAGTTATGATATACACCTCTACATTTACAAAAATTAGTTTGGTGTGTGGGCAGGATGTGTAAAGATGTTGACGGTCACAATAATGACCAGTGGGATAATACATTAGACCTAGGTGAGCTTATTTAAATACATACCATATTCTTCCAATTCTTAACTTCTTCCTTTTTAAGATGAATTTTGAGTATGGTTCTTGATCTGTTGAACTTAGTAATGGCCAGACAAAGCATATAACAATGTAGTTGTGAGAAAAATGGAATCCTTACTGATTTTTATAGTGGTGACGTAGACATGGACTATTAAAGAAATGAGTCAGCTTATAGAAAAAAAATTGGGACAGCATTAAAAGTCGTGCCAACCTGTCTGAAGAAATGTGTTGAAGTCTTCATAATAGGCTTCATTCACCAACATGACCCACTGACAAAGAAAAAAAACATTTTGGCAGTTTTTAGATGTGCCACAGGTTCAAAACACCAGAGTCAAATGGCTTAATTGCCTCCTCATTGTGTAGATATGTTCTCCAGAGTCCTGCTAATCACCTAATTATTGTATTCAGGTGTGGTGCTGCAGCGGCACATCTAAATGTTGCAGGACATTGGTCCTCCAGGACTGGAGTTTGACACCTGTGGCTTAGA
>CAEGAF010058761.1:0-10017 GCA_903067075.1 Micropoecilia bifurca
ATGATGCCTGATATGAGCTTCCATGTTGTAGAGAGACAGGTTATTGGCCAATAGTTGGATGGGATTGAACCCTTTGTGGGATCCTTCTGTATCAGGATTGTGCGACCTTCAGTCGCACAATCCTGGGCACAATTCAGGCACAATTCAGGGTGAGTCCCAATTTGTAGCAGCTGGTTTAGTTGAGCTGCCAGTCGCTCATGGAGGGCAGTGAGTTTCTTTAGCCAGTAGGCATGGATCATGTCAGGTCCTGGTGCTGTTCTGTGTGTGTGTGTGTGTGTGTGTGTGTGTGTCCGTGCGCATGCGTGCCTGCGTGTGAAATAAAAACTTAAAAGAAAATTAATGCCTTGATATTGGGCCTGTTTCTTTAAGAAGTCGTGCTCTTTCCCACACGCCACCTTCAGGAAGACATCACAGTAATTCTCTAAAATTGTTTTTTGTAGCATTTCACTGAAAAGTACTTCTTATAATGAGCTAAGCAGATGCTCAGTTCCACCAGGTGTTTAATTCCTGCTGCCGCTAGTCTGAAGGAGCTGAGTTGGGGAGTGGTGGAGGAGGGTTTCTCTGTGAGACGGAAACTCTGCTGAATACTGCAGCTCTGAAGAGACGCTTCAAGCTGGTGCTCAGTGAGAGCAAGCATTTCTAAACATACATGTTTGCCAAAGGAGATTCAAGGATTTCTCAAACAAGCATGAAAGAGTCAAAGCAACTCTCAGGTATTTTTTGATGAGGGAATACATTATAGCATGATGTAAATATCAAAAGTCAGTTTTACGTAACATGGCCCCTTTAAAAGCTAAAACATGAAAGAAATTCTGCTAATAAAAGAATAACATTTGTGAACATGCAGGGGAGCAAACCTTTTCCTTCCTGATTGTCTTACCGCGCATTGAGCTGTTCGACTGGCAACAACACAGAGACGACAGCAGTGGAGGGAGGAGCTGGAGGAAGTGTGTCATTGTCTGTGATATCAGGACACGTCCCTCTTCGTTTGAAGTTCCTGCTCCAGAGCTGCTGCTCTCATTTCTGACACATTTATCCTTCATGGATGAACCCAAACCTCTGCATGCCACTGATGGGACACACACACACCAATGTAGCACATCATCATAGCAGGACTCACATGCATCTATCAACATGGCAGCTTACATCAGGTTCATCAAGCAGCAAAATGTTTGGCTTAACCTCAACTCAGTACAAGCATTCAACCCCCAAAGAAAATCTGACTTTTTCTACAAGTGGTGAGGTTTGAAAGTCTCTAGCAGGAAGGTCTGCTGCAGATTTTCTACAGGTCCAAAACACCTGAGGACAACAACAGTAATACTATGAAAGCTTTCTAATGTGTTTGATGAGATTTATTGTGAGTGAAATGATCCAGCAGTATTATAAGACTTTACAAGGTGTGAGAGATTCTCTCCTTGGACCCCTCAGCCTGACAAGATAACACCGATACATACAACATGCATTTAAACACTAATACAGATGACTCACATTTTTATATTACAGCTCAGGTAGGACAAAACACAACTGCTGGTCTACAGTCATAAGGCACATCAATGTCTCATTTACAAGAGAGACCTCTTAAAGCCAATCATGTGTCTATTTACCACTAATGCCTGGTAAGGCAAAGTCAACACATACCAAGAGTCAATATGGAATCACTTTGCTGCCATCTAGTTATTGTAAATACACAGGCTAGGTATATATCTGCTGTATGTGCTAAATTCAAGGTACCAGTCTTTTTTTGATTTAGAATATTTGACAGCATATATATGTTTTATGTAGCTGTATATAAATTCAGACAGTAAGACATTAAACACACATTGAAAAAATTATACTCTATCTCCCAAGTCAATGCAAGAACTCTGATCCATGTATTATTAATAGCCAAACAGATGATCATAACAGTCTTGTATTACATGATAAAGTACATTTTATCACAGCAAATAATGAAAAAATCAGCAGCATGCTTTTTGACCAGGGAGACAGATGACATTGTGATTTATAGGTCTCTTTATTAGCTTCCTATTTTAAGGCCTGAATTTTAATAAGTGTCAGTGTTTTTTTAATGCTTTAAGTGGTGAAACTTCAGGTCTTTGGCTGCTTCGTCAAACTCCTCAGATCAGGCTGAAGACAGCTGGCAGCATTCAGAGTTTTAAAGGCAGACTCAAGACATGTCTTTTTAGCAAAACTTTAATCTTAATTTTTTAACATACATTTATATTTTTATTGAATTTTTTGGGGTTTTATGCTGTGCCCGTTTTAACTGCAGTTTATTTCTAAGAGGTGTCCAAAAAATTTTTTTTCCATTTATTCTCACCTGATCTCAACTTTTCATTAACCATCTAATTGGTATCAATTTGAATGTTTAGTTTATAATATGTTTGACAGCAAAAACACAAATATATATTTGTAGAATTGCCAGTAAGGCCTGCTTCATTAGTTGCCATAGTGATATCTATAGTGAATGCAATATCTATCCATCTTCATGAGGGTATGAGGTGAAGGAAGCTTGTTGTTTCCTCCCTGTACATTGATTCATATAAAGCACTTTGCAGTTGATGTTTGAGACGTGCCAACTGACTGGTTGGGACCATTAGATTGTGAGTGCAGCACTAACCAGAGTCCCAGTTGGCGTGTGCTGACTGGACAAACAAATACAGCCTGAAGTGCTCCAGAATTGTTCGGAATGCCTTTGGAAACAGACCTAAAATACACAGACAAAATAAATCCTGTTTTGTCAATACTCACTGTTCACAGGAACAGAACAGAACACAAGCCTGAAATCCTAACGGACAATTTAAACTCTACTGCAGACTTGATCTTCCAGCAGCAGTTTGATTCCCTAAAAGAGTGAAATCACCAACCCTTAAGTCATCAAGGAATTCACAGTTAGGAAAGTGGGTAAAACTTTATTTGACCGGGTGTGAATAATAATCAGCGTTTGGTCAGAAAACTGCAATTGGTGCAGCCCTATTAATTATGCTAATATATTGAGAGCTTAGCATAGCATAGCATGGTATGGATGTTTTCTTCCTCTGCTTGTTCTCTGTTTTCATCAAAGAACAAGCAGAGGAAGAAAGGGTCCTCTGATGTTTTTAAAAGCAGAGGATGTTGCTTGTAAAATGTGTTATAAACATGTTTATGACTCATGTTTATAACACCTGTCATAAACATGAATAAGCTTTCATGAATATTTATGACTGTTGTCATAATGTGTCATTCGGTAAGTCATGAGACTTTTAATACAAAGCTGACATTATTCAAAATGTCTTTATGACAACTTGACATTAACCAAGAACTCATGATCTGACATAAATCTGTTATAAAAGTATTACTGATTACACGTTAAAAATGATGTAGCTTTATGTTATTAAAGCTAAAGTTTAATTAGTAATACTTTTATAATTATGTCAAATACCAAATGTCTTCAGAAAGGAGGGCGACATGAGGACCTCCCTCTTCCGAAATCAGAGCCTCAAATCATCTGTTTAAGAAATGTTATTGAGCTACATTTCCCATTAGTTTCTTTAGTGTTTTTACTTCTAAAATGTATTACGTAATTTCAGAATTCTGACTAACAATACATTTTCAGTGAACTAGTTCTGCAAGTATCTACAGATCCATCAGATCCATTCTGGCCTAGTCCAACCAAACAGTTCCTCTAGCATGTTTATGAGGCTGAAATGTGACTGTTTCTTCGTTCTTACAGCTTTCTAGATTGGCTCCTTAATCAGCAGGTATTCAAGCTTATATTAATTAACTGACTGATCTGCTATAATAATATGCTGTGGTGCTTGTGGAATATTATGCACGCATTCCTGTCCCGGTCAGGTAGATCCAACCAGGCTGCACCTGCACCTGGAGCTACAAAATCTCAGAACAACAATTCCTTATTAGGAAGTAGGACTGATAAATTGACACTGTTGAAAGTAACACAAATCATTGGTTATGAGAGCAGACAGTGCTGCAATATTCCAGAAGCGTTTGTTGTGCAGTTCAAGGTGTGGCTTAAATATTTAAGGCTGTGTGCAGAATGGATACCAGATCTAACTGAGTCTTTGGATGCATTTTTCTGTCTGATCTCTGAAATATTTTGCATTTTATTAAAGTTTGGTTAATTTTAACTCGCTGACCTGACTTGACCTCTCATATGACAAGCCTGGGGGAAGATGTTTGAATGCCTTTAAAACCACATGACACATCATCTGTTCAGAAAACTAGCCTGAGATGACCTGCATTTTGCAGAAAGAGATACTCTGATCAATATCATAAGAGGACAGTAGTGCAGGCTTCTTAAAACGCCAAAAATACACAACTGTGTGTGTGTGTGTGTGTGTCTGTGTGAGAGTGTGTGTGTGCGCAACATAGTGGGCAGAGAGGAAACGTGCAGGTTACCTGTTTCTAAAGCATAAGTAACACAGTGCAGGATCTGGAAGCTCCTGCCATCATCTTGAAGGTTGATGCTGTCTGCAGCGTTTCCTGCTGCTGCTGTGTGGAGTTTAAGCCGCAAAGCATTAGAGCAGAAGACCAACAGCTGAGACTGGTAGTGTTGGAGCAGATCAGCAAGGAGAACTGATTGACCCATGTCCATCCACTGCACAGAGTGAGGCCCACCAACACAGTCTGGCTCCACAGTGCTTAACCTTGTTCCATCTCTGCTTCTTCTTCTCAAGTCCTCATCCTTCAGCTCACCAGAACTGAAAACATAAACAGTCTCTTCATCATTAACCCATGAGAAGTCGAGGAAAAATATCATGACCTGAATGCTGATGTAAACTAGCCTGTAGTGCATAACGGATGACCACAAGATCAGGCGCCTTTAACTTTAACTTTTAACTTTAGTCATTGCCAGTGGAAAATGACTAAAGTCCACAAAAAAGGAAAAGTGTGACTGTTTTCTAAAAACAGCCCAACAATGGAACCAAGCAGCAATCATTTTCCTGCTCTTGCTGTCCCTACCTTTCTGGAGCATCTGCTCCCGATGTGGTTTTGACTCGGGTCCAGTCCTGTGTGTTGGTCCCAACGACGCTCTGCTGGCTGAACATCTCCAGCTGAGCTGCTGCATCGACTGATCCAGCCTTCCTAGCAGCTCCACCAACAGCTGAGACTGAGGCTGAGACCAGCTGAGCAGCTGCTTCTTCTGATGTTGGCCTTTGAAGTGGAGCCAGCAGGTCAGTGGAGGTCATGAGGACCTGAAGCAGTGGATCTACAGAGGACTGGTCCAGCTGAGGAGGAGGCAGGCATGAGGCATGATGGGAGGTGGCTACTGAGGGTGAAGGACAGTCACAGTTTTCTAAACCTTCCAGGTTAGACTGAGCTGCCTTTGCACTGAACTGAGAGAGTCCAGACTGAGTTATGCATGTTTGGCTCTGGCTGGTTCTGGTTTTTCTTGAGTTTTCTCCTTTATTTTGGAAAGAAGACAGTTTCACCAAAACAGGGAGTTGAATTTCTAAAGCAGAACTCTGCATGGAGCGATTAGGGCTGTAAATAGGGGGACATTTATCAGATGTTTGCTGTGACATCTGCACAGAAGGCTGAATACTGTCGAGAAGAGGAGAGGAAGTCACATATGTCTGCCACAGCTGTTCCCAGGTCCACTTGGGAAAGCTACAGCTGCATTCAGACTCTGGACTCCTGAGGTTATCACAGAATGTTTGGTGAGTGCAATGAACCTTACAAACATGACAGCTCTCCTCAGAAATCCAGAGGTCCAGTAGTCTGGCAATCATTTCTGCCCGATGGACAGCCAAGACACTCATCAGACCTCTGACTGACACAGCAGAAGGACGATGTCTTATAATCTTTGGAAGACTGCTAAAGAATTTGAATTTATGTGCCTCCTGCAAAACCAACATCCTCAGCTGGACGTTATGATCCTGCACAGCCTGACTGTACAGGTCTGTTCCGGATAAAATGTCTTCCAGAATATCTCTGGGTACCAAGTCCAATTCAGTCTTCCCAATCACAGACAGAATACCATATACACATTGCTCCATTAGGAACAAAAGTTGTAGACCAAGTAGGTTTAGAGTCTGTTTCATCTCCTCCAGCATTTTGGTGTGTGAAACTAGTGCCTGTCTCAGATAGTGGTCAGAATGGACTCGGCTGGTGAAGAAACTCCTGTGGTTCAGATGAACGCGAAACTCCTGACTTAGAGAGACAAGGCTGATTCTGGATGAAGGTGAGCCGGGCAGGACCTGAAAGGAAAGCAGCAATGGTTGAGAGTAGCTTCTGACACACTAAAGGTTTGTTAGTCATACGTCCCACTAAGGTCAGGAAATGCACACATAGTCTATTACTAATAGTTTTTTACTTCCATATCTTTCTTTTAAAAAACAACAGAACAGTAATTTGCACTTGTGAATACTTTCACGTAAAGCAGCTTTAACACCATTCACAGCTCAATGAAATCCTATAGGATGCAGCTACAGAGTCTGTCCAGCTCCTGATGCTTTTACCTCCCTTTACAGTCATACTGATCAGTGGACAAGGAGGCACTTCATCAGGATGTAAAATCAGTTGCTATAGTGCAGTGGAGTGGGGAATCTGGCAAGGTATCATAAAATATTTTTTCCCAATAAAATCATAATATAAAGTTCATCAAAAAAACTAACAAAATGTCTTAAACCGTTTTAAATCAGTAATATCCAATGCTGCCAATTTCTGTCAGTTACCACTAACTTTTAAAATGTAAGTCTTTAAGTTCTCTCAGACTGAGACCATTTTGCCTCACTCAAAAAATAGAGAAAGAAAACAGTAAAAGAGAGAACTGCCTTATTGTAAAACAAAAAACTATAATCCCAACACAGCAAACAATCCATCCCTCCACCCACAGCTAAAAGAGAAGAATGTTTTTAAGATGATGTTTTCCTGTGACCTTAGTTTGCATTACGTGAAGTTCCCTGAGCTGATGCTGCAACAAGTGTTTCAGTCTGGATATGAAAGCTGCTGACAGATGAAGCCTTCTGATGTATTCATGTATGAAGAGCAGCAGAGATCTTTGCTCAAAGAGCCTCCACAGAGCTCTGTACTGCCCCTAGAGGAGAGAGGAAGACAGGACAAAAAGACCACCTTCAATTGGAACATCCCACCCTACTTTCAATGTGACTCAGTCAGAAAGTGACAGATAGTTCCTTGAACTCACTGGTAGGGATCCCATCTGGCCTCCTTCCACCGGTGGGCCCTGCAGCACCACCGTCAGAAGATGCTGCTGCATTCGCTGCAGACGTACAGAGGAACGAGACACCAGGTTGTGAGCCACAACAAGGTTTTCCTCTTCTTCATCTTGACTCGGAACATGGAACAGACACTTCAAACTGGGATTAAAAGTACTTCTAAACAGAATCTCAGCTCGCTGCAGGGACCGTGACATGACCAGTGACCTGAACAGATGGAAAAAAATTATCAGAAAGGAGCAAAAATCCTAAATACCAAAGACAAACGTATCAAAGTATTTAGAAATTATTCAGAGTCTCTAACTTGTACTCAACCCTGGGTTCTTATGATTCTATGCCACCTGCAACCATTTAGTTAAATAGAATTTATGATCCCCATTCTTTGCCTCACAGCAGCATCTGTGGTTACAGACACTGTGATCATGCAACTGCAACTTGGAAACTAGGCGAGTGCCTCAGACTGTTCCTGCTATAAAACATTACGCTACCGAAAGCTGAACAACAAACAAGGATAACAATTAGTTCATGAAAAACAGCATGAATGTTTGCAGGTTTACTTTGTACTTTTGTTTCAGTCTGTGTATAAAAACACCCATAAATTATTATTATAGATAAAATGATAACTTCATTTTAGCAGCAATACAGACAAATGCTGCTTTGTGACTGAAATAAAAGGAATTTGATTATGTTCCGTTTTAAATTCCACATCATGAAACCATGATATTTTTACTTGAGATCCTCAAACCAGGAGCTACTCACACCAGCTCATGTCTACATACTTATATGTCACTGGCAGGTCATGTACCTCAGCTAAAGATTCAGATTAGCAGCAGTTGCAGAAAATCAATGTTTCTGGACACAGATATTATTCCTCCAAAAAAGTGTTTATACACTTTGTGTTGAACCAATCATGCTCTGATTGTTCATCATTGTGTATGAAGGAATTTTCCTCTCCAAGATATACAAAAACAAAAAAACATATGAAATGAATGGAATTTAGTTTTCTCCATGGGTCAATGTTAGCTATTTCTGAGAAAGTATGGTGTTGTGTGCTAATTTTGTTAGAAAGACAAATTTGTGATCTAGAGTGTTAATCTGGATTAGAAAACAATAGAAGCTGATAACACCAATATTACACCTCTGATGCGTCTCAGGAAGTTCCAGACCTGTAACCTGTCAACACTTATATAGGATTGTACAATGTGTCATTTCACTATGTCACACTTGCAGGCGGAAACATAGTGGCAGCATATCATGACCTTCCTGTCAGTTTGATCTGTGAAATATGTTCATGTTCAAATATGTTCTGATGTAGATAACATTTCAAAGATGGTGAACAACTTTGGTTGGATTTAAAGCACTGAATGCATGAAGCAACCTGCATGAGGGTCAAATCACCGACCTGAGTCCAGTGACTTATGGCTATTTTACTCAAGACTATCAATGAATGTTGCAACCTGCAAGACGTGTCACTTTGGTTCCACAACTCCAGCAACATGCTATGAAAGTATGCAGAACACACAGGTGACCTGTGATGTGAAAGGCCAAACCAAACTAAACAACCTTCTGGAGGTGAATATTTACTCTGGAAACTACACAAGATAAACTACACAATTCTAATTCCACCACTGCATTCTGTAATGGTTACCAACTGGTTAGCATCTAGTTAGTCTAATTATTATTATGGAGACCTGGTGACTCTGTGATTTAACTCTGTTGCCATTATCTAACAACATGTTTTGTCAAATTCCCTTGATTGGAGATGAAAATCATCATTAAATCATTAGGTGAGAGCTAACCTGTCCCTTTTCCAACATTAAAGGTTAACAATCTGAAAGAAAAAGCTGAATAAAACTCAAATCAATTAAAAAAAAAACCCAATAAAATCAAATAGTGTAAAAATGAGTTTTAAACTAAGTTTTCAACTAGTATTGAGCTTTCAAACATTTGTCCACAGCCAAATGGAACCTTTCTTGTACTGTAAATGTGTTCTGTCAATTGTTAGCGAAACAAAGAAACCAGCTGCTATCAAACCAAACAACAACACTTTCAACACATAAACACAACTAATACTGCAAGTGGTTTGTCCAGATCAAACACTTCCTGAATACCTTCATGACAAGCGGCATTAGGCCACGTTTTGCTGCCATGTTCCGATTCGGTTTCATGTCTGGATGGTTCAGCTCTTCCTGTTCGTATCCAGGTGATGCGAACAACGTTGGTTGGATTTAAAGCTAATTTAAAGCAACCGCAGCAGCCCAGCGGTACCAGCTGGAGCACAAATCAAACCTTAAAGTTCAACAGTTTAGTTAAAGAATGTCAATAATGACAGAACTTTACTTTTCACCAACATCTCGTTACTTCTCCCACCAACGTCTTGGACCGGGCAGATTATTCCAGCTGGCGATTAGCCTCAGATCTTTTAGGCGTTGAAAGTTCGACAGAAATGTTCCGAACAGACGAATCATTGTCCTGATCTGCGCATGTCTGTCATTCCAATCTGCGCAGAACAGCGACGCTTTTTAATCCCGGTTCATGTTAAATTCAATGTCAAGACTTAAATCATGGGGGAAAATCAGGTTAAACGAAAATCCTTTGGGGTTAAGAGCATCAACAGATCTGTCGGTAGGCAAGGTGGAACGCTGTTGCCAAGCGGAAACACGTGAGCTCTGGACAGGTGTTATGCCGAGAAACGCATGCCTGCAGAGAATTGCATCCCCTGTCGCGGGAGCGCGCATCGCTCTAAACTCTCGCATATTGATGAGGAAATCTGACCTAAGAGGAAATTTAAAAAAAATATTCGTAACATTATCACTTTTCTTTACCATGTAAGCCCTAAAAC
>CAEGAF010058769.1:0-11839 GCA_903067075.1 Micropoecilia bifurca
TGGCTGCCTCTGAGCTGCAGACGGGCCGTCGTCACTCTGCTTCCAAAGAAAGGAGACCTACAGGATCTAAGGAACTGGAGATCAGTCCCTTTGCTCTGCACGGATTACAAGATCTTTTCCAAAGTCCTGGCCATCAGACTTAGAGAAGTGATGTCTTCAGTCATTCACGGGGACCAGATGTACTGTGTGCCTGGCAGGCTGATGGGTGATGATGTCACTTTTGTCAGAGATGTTTTGGGAATCTCCAGCTCATTGGGCTTGGATATTGGTCTGATTTCTAAAGATCAAGAAATAGCTTTTGACCGGGTTGAACACCATTATTTGTGGCAAACTTTGACTGCTTTTGGTTTCAGCCCTGGTTTCACAGCTATGATCCGGGTTTTGTGTCTTGACATTGCGAGTGTACTTAAAATAAATGGAGGGTTAATCGCTCTTTTTAATTTTTTAAGAGGAGTGAGGCAAGGTTGTCCATTGTCAGGAATGCTTTACTCTTTGGCATTTGAACCTTTGCTTCATAAGCTGAGGAGAGATTTGTGTGGTGTTTCTATTCCTGGGTATAATGTCTCCTTAAAGTTGTCAGCTTATGCTGATGACCTAATAGTTTTTGTAAACAAGCAAGATGATATTGATGTTTTAGTCAACACTGTATATCTTTTTGGCTGTATTTCTTCTGCTAAAATAAACTGGAGAAAGAGTGAGGCTGTCGCTGTTGGGAGTCGGCTGGGGGATCAACTCAGTCTGCCTGGAGACCTAATATGGAGAAAAGGTGGCCTCAAGTATTTAGGCGTCTTTCTGGGTAATGAAACTTTTGTTGGAAAAAATTGGGAAAATGTATTAGATAATGTTAAGGGTCGACTTTTGAAATGGAAGTGGATTTTGCCTAAAATGTCATATAGAGGACGAGTTCTTGTTATTAATAATTTAATTTCTTCCGCCATGTGGCACCGGTTGATGTGTGTTGATCCTCCAGTTTCTCTTTTATCAAATGTTCAAAGGGTTCTGGTGGATTTTTTGGGGGATAAACTTCATTGGATTCCTCAAAGTTTTCTCTTTCTGCCGAGAGAGGAAGGTGGACAAGGCCTGGTCCATCTGGCCAGCAGAGGTGCTGCTTTCCGAGTTCAGTTCATTCAGAGACTGATCACAGGACCCACAGACCTGGTGTGGAGGAAAGTCTCATGCTGCATCCTTCGGAGATTTGGTGGCATGGGATTGGATTTGCCTCTCTTTTTAATGTACTCAAGCAAACTGAACTCGTCTCTTTTTCCAGGTTTTTATAAGAGTGTCTTCTCTGTGTGGCTCTGCTGAGGAAGGAGAGGCAGCAGCAGACTGAGTCTCTGCACTGGCTGCTCCAGGAACCGGTTCTGTTTGGGAGTTTGTTGGACTGTCCTGTGTGGGGAACAACAACCTGGACCAGACAGCTCCACACTGCAAAAGTGTTTTGCCTTGGGAGGCTGGTAGAGATGACTGGACCTGGACTGGATGATCCTGTGGAATTTGCTGCTTGTTTGGGGAATAAATCTGTTAGGTTTGTTAAACAGCTTTTGAGCTACTGGAAACACAAGTTGAGTGAACATCAAGTTTCCATGTTGACTGAGTTTTATGAAGGTTCTATGTTACCGAATCACCTGGACCCGTTTCCATCCATCGGACCGTTTCCTGGGATTAAGAACTGCTCTGGACCTCTATTGGAGTCGGGACAAAGTAAAGGAATCTCCCTACAAGGAGCTTCAGGGAAAAGCATCTATAGGATGCTTTTCCCTGAAGCAAACTGAATGGATGCAGTGACACAGTATGGAGACTCATTTCTCCCTTACGCCTGAAGTCAAACCTGAATGGAAATTGTTGTATAAACCTCCTTTACTGAAAAACATGCAGATTTACAGTGGAGAATCCTTCATGGTATTGTAGCTGTTTGAATTTAATTTTTATAAATCAGTGTCAAATTTAGATACTTTTTGTAACACTTGGAGGTATGGAGAAGTAATTTGTAGTGTAGTAGAAGAAGAAATTTTCTTTGGAAGGGTGTTAATGTAATGTATTGTGTGGAGTATAGTTTTTTGTTTTGTTTTTTGTATTGTTACATATTTTGTGACATGTCGATTATTTATTGAAAAATAAATGAGCTATTACAAATTAAAATCTCTTTGTCTCTCTGTCTCTCTCTATCTCTCTCTCAGCTGCACTGTTTTCTGATTAGCACCGGCTCATTGTTCCAGGATTCAAACTCCCGTTATTTAACCACCTCTCCCTCTTTCACTCCTTGCTGGACTGTGTCCTCCTTATTGTTTTGTAAGTTCTTGTTTCATTTTTTCACTAAATCTCCCGTTTCTGCCTCAGCCTGTCTGCATGTGGGTCCAATCATCACCAAACATTCAAACAGATGTTCATATTTGGTTTGGAAATTAGCAAACCAAATATGTATAAGTCAAGACTTATACATATACTGACAATATAAGTATGAGTCAGTATGAGTCAATACTCTGACTACTAGATGTCAGAAAAGTTCTTAAAATGTGATCCTTGGTATGTGTGGAATATGCATCAACAGACATTAGTGGGATAAAAAATTCTTCTGGCTAGTTAATACACGATGTCATCAAGTCCTAATACAGCTTAATAGTAAGGAATCTTTAAACAAGAAGAAAACTTAAAGCTGATATGAAATATTTCATAAGCAACATTTTTTTAGTTATATTTGGGATAACTGATATTGCTGCAGGTTTAAAAAACTTTAATAGCTCAAGATAAGCAAATTATCCTCAGATGAGCTCATTCTGTCCCACAGAACAACGATTCAACCTTTGCACATCAGTGTCTTGAAGTGTCTATTGCTGAATAGATGAATAGATGGCACACGCTTTCATTCATTTAATCCAAAGCAGGAATATCATTCATTTGTACATGGCTAACAGAAAGCAGATCCAATGTTTCAGGATTGAACATTGAGTGGGTTCAATAACTCCAGCCTGCTTAGCAGAATGTGACGGTTTAGCCTGAGCTCCTGTGATCAGAACGGCTCTGTGGTTATCAGACCAGCATCACAGCGTCAGGTTAGCCTTTCCCTACAGATGCATGCTGGATATTTTCAGCCTCTTCTTAATGAAACTGCTTATAAAAAGATAGTGGTGGATTTTTACAGCTCTTGTGAGCAGGTAATGCCCTGCATGCTAATAGGCCGGCCTTGTCGTTAGCCACGACAGCATGCATACAGCATGAGAATGTGAAGAGACAAGCCCTCTTGTGAATACAGTTCCAGTTCAGTGAAGGAGTCATAAAACACCCGACTCGCACGTTTAAGCTGTCGTGCTGTGAGTCCACCAAACTTAGTCGCTGCAGAGCTTTTCTTCTCTTCACGCTTTGGCTCAATCCCCCTGCAACACAGCGAAATATGGTGAAATATGTCCACCAGCCAGCTGAGCTCGGCCAACACAAGGCGGAGACGTGCAATTACTCCACAGGAAAGGAGAGAGGAGTGTCACCTGCTGAAGGCTGGAAGCTGTGTTCCCTTTCTTCTTTTGAGTTTCTGGAAGAAGACATTTCTTTAATAATAATTATGAGGAACAAATACATCTGGACTGCAACATAAGAGCAGAAATAAAATGTCTGCGGTTCAGAAATCTGGATTTGAGTATAAGTTTCTGGATTAGATTCACTGGAAACTAACATTTACTTTCTCTTTGGTTAAAATATATTTACAGGCCTGTGAACAAGAATTGGCCCCTTAGATTTTTATACTGTTTTTGTTTTTTTGTCATACTAAAGTTTTTCAGAATGTTTCACCAAATGTCCACTTCCGTTCTGTCTTTGATCAACATTTAAATAAAGTGGTGCGATGCAGGGAATAAGGCAGCTTTTCATTGTCTGTCTCCATCTTCTGCCATGTGGCTGGTTTTTATCAGAACACTGAGCTGTGGAAAGGATTTATAGACAAACCAGAAAACACATTTCCTTCCTACCGTCCTGCTGGCAGGCGGAGAGCAGGAGGCTCAGCTGGCAGGTCTCTGTGTTTCTGTTTGTGACAAAGATCCTGCAGGTCACATAAACACAAGAACTCTGGACAATACACATTTTGTCTTTATGAGATTGCTGCTTATTATTTCTATTATTATATTGAAAACGTTTCAGATTTCAGTGTAATTTTGTCCAGTTTTATCCAAAAAGTGAGCTGTTTTGTTTTTGCAGGTTAATTTTCTAAGTTACAGAAGATTATTTATTTATTTGTGATGCACTGGCATGAAAAATGTGGCCCACATTGATACCTGATACCCAATGTTAATGCTGACCTTATTAACCACAGACTATTTCCAGTAGACCTGCTTTTTGACTCTCAGTCCAAGTAGAAGAGAAGTCATGATTGTGGAAAATAAACACCTGAGTGCAAAACTGTGTCAGAAAACCAGCTGAATCCTCAAAAACATTCATCTGAAACCAAATGCTGCAGACAGTGTTTCTATTACAGCAGAGCGTTGGCCCGGTTCTCCACCGCTTTGGGCAGAACATGTTCTGTTTTGAAGCTGCATAAAGCCCCTCTGTCTGTGACATCGCTGCGTGTTTTGTTGTTGGAAGATACGCTGCCCACATGAAACAGGCAGCCGCCCAAACAGGCTTTCACACATTTGGGAAGAAAACCTAAAATCAGTTGAAAAAACAACTTCCCTTCTGTCAAACTCACAGTAGTGATGCGTTTTATTCCAAAATGTGATTTGGCTGTGAAACAAACTACTGCCTGGAGAAGAAACCCAGTGAATTTTAAATGGCTGTAATCAGTAGAGTTTTTGGAAAACTTCAGATCTGTTTTCATTGTCCAAATGTTGAAGACTGGAAACTGTGAAATGGAAGGAAAATCACACCTTTTTTGAAAAGTGAAACATTGTAGTGTTTTGTCTGCATTTTATTCACCTCCTTTTACTTAAACTCCCTGAAACAAAGTTTCATGTTATCAGCATGTCTACCGATGTTTTAAATAAATGGTGCTGTGGAAAAGTATTTACACCTGTAAGGATTCTTCTTTTTCCTTCTTTATCCTAATGTGAACATATTAATAAAGCACATATTTAATAAGTATCAGTGGGTAACAGCTCATCTTGGGGTTTGTCTGTCTCTGTTGGTGTGAATGCAGAAAGAAAAGATGCAACCCTGGGCTGAATCGTTCTTTCTGCAGGATGTTTGGTCCCTGCAGAGTGAAACAGGATGCAGATCTGCATCCTCAGCAGAAAGATGTGCTGGTTTATGGTGAGAGTTTCTCCTGTTGGAGGATTTAATAGGTAGGATGAAAATCCACGTTTCTAATTCCTGAACTTTTCTTAGTCTTTGTCTCCATCCTAATGACTTAATTCCATCAGATGCTATGTCTCTGACTTTGTCTTTATCTCAGAGTGAGAACAGCTTCACATGAACCACTACTGTTAGTGATGGAGATACAACAGATCAATGTCCAAACACAAACGCTCAAGTGTGTAAAAGAAGCTCAGGAAGCTACGCCCTAAAACATCTTTGTCACAATCCGTGTTTCTGTGTTATTTTGAGTTCTCTGTGTCATCCTGTTCCCTGAGTCTCTGTGTCTTCCCGTTGATTGTCTCCCAGCTGTGTCTCGTTCCCTTGATGACCTTGTGTGTATTTAGTCCCATCTGTTGTCTGTGTTCCTGTCATTTGTGGCACATCATATGTTCCTCTCTGTCAGTCAGTCTGGTTCCTCAGTTGAGCTGTGAAGTCCTGAGGTTCTTGTGTCTCTAGTCAGTCTCTACCGGTATTAGCTGTGTGCTGGTTGCTGCTTTATCATTGAAATACATCATCAACTTCTTCACCATAACCTGGGTCCCTGCGTTTCTCCTCACCTGCAACCACACAGCTCATGGCAATCTTAACAAGCTGTTTAAAGTCATTCAAAAAGAGAAACATATTCTTTTAATCATAAGAGAATCATATGTATATTAATCACTGTTTGAAGTTAAATAATCAGATATTGCTTCAGAAGATTCTTTAGACTCCTACATTAATAAATCATGTGAAGTCAATAAGAAACTCTGTTATTTCTGACTGCTTGTTATAACCTCTTCAAGGTCAATGAACGGATGCGCCACAGCATCAGGAAGCCATCAGGTGGGACAGGAGGTTGTTATCGGTAACCATCAGTCCCAGGGTAGGCAGAGTGTCAAAGGTCATCTCTCCAGTGTCTGTGGATTTATCTCATGAAATTACTGAAAGTAAAAGCAGCTTCAAAGTTCAAGAGAGAGACAAAAAGGAATTTATTGATTTAATTAATATTTTTTCTGCCCAAACCTTGTTTGCCAAGTATTTGTTTTTGTAGTTTGTACATTTAGCAGAAACATTTATTTATCTGCAATTCTACAAATCCATCTGCTGTTGCTTGGCTTCGTCTCTGATGTGGAGTCTCAGCGCTCGAATGTTTGTTCAAAGCTCCTAAACTGTCCTGGTTAATAGATGAAGAGGGAGGCGGATGAAAACTCAGAGTTGTGTTCAACATCAAGAGGAGGCAGATAGAAGCTGGGGAGGAAGAGGAATCATTACTGAGCAGAAAGTTAAAGATCTGAGCTGCAGAACAACATGAGGCTGATGTTAAAAACTAAACTCAACCCAGCACTTCATTCACTAAAACAATCAGTCCCTCTTTATGTAATGCTAAACTGAAAAGAGTGTTGAAAAAATAATCATACCCAGTGAAGTTGATATTTTCTTACCACAGACTTTAATGCATTTTGATGGATCAGCAAAACAAAACTGGTAGAGAATGGAAAACGCAAAGTTTCTCAAATATCGGTTAAATGAATCACTAAAAGGGTCTGAAAGTTTCCCAGAGTTCTGTTCAGTTTATTATGTGACAAACGACTTATGGTAACTCTGGAGGAGCTGCAGCGAGCCACAGCTCAGGTGTCAATCTGAGCTGTGGCTTTGTGTAGATGGGTGAAAAATAAGTGAAAAGTAATAAAAACACCAAGTATTTAAACAGGCACCCAACATGATTTTTTATCCTTATTGTAAGAAGTTCCTCAGTGTCATTTCAGCTACTCAGTGCAATCCCACATACAACCACTAGGGGCGTCTGTCGCAATGGTAGCATAGAGAAGGTTGGGCACACAGAAGAAGAATAAACCCTCTGGTTAGATGTTAATGGAAGTTCAACGTGTTTTTCGTCTTTTCTGTCTCACTGCATCAAACGTGGAGAGGACAAAATAACCACATTACCCTCAAGCATCCAAGGTCACCAAGTAACATTTACTGTAAAATGAAGGAGCAGAAATGTCTGAAAAACGTGGGCCTGGTCCAAAGGCGCCGCTCCGCTGGCCTGGCTCAGGAAGCAGGATGTAAACCAGAAAACAGGAAGTTAAAGCGCAGAAAGAGTTACTACAATATGCATGTTTGAGTCCTCAACGTTCAGAAAGCTGAGCATTCAGGGACAGATATAAAGAATATGAATTAACTCCAATAACTGTTTTATATAATGATAAATTTATGGAAGTACCTGAGAGAATAAGGTCACAGCATTAATTTCACCTGGAGGTATTTGGAAGAAATGCATCATAGCAGGATGGTAGAAAATTAGTCATAGAGTCGGACTTTTCAGAAATGATTTCTCAATCTGTTATTATTTCCATATTTTACTCATCACCTTTGTTGTCATGGGCGTTTATCCCAATATTGCATTCATCAGGTCTCCAAATTCTGGGATTTGGGTTTCCGTCTCACAGATGTTGTTTTATGCAGTGTTGATAGTAACGAAGTAAAAATACTTCATTACTTTACTTAAGTATATCTTGCAGTACTTCATACTTTCCTCGAGTATGAAATTTTTTTGATAACTTTCACTTTTACTTCACTATATTTCCAAACTTAATTTCGTACTTTTACTTTGATACATTTTCAATCTGTGGTTTAGTTACTTGTTTCAAAAAAGCGAAAAAGAGAAATGCTAGAGTATTGACCCACCTACTGATTGACTGATACAAAGTCGGACACAAATGGAGCCCCATACAACATGAACCACATGCATATGCACCTAATTTTCTTAACTAAATGATGCCTGCAAGTTTATCTATTAGCAGGTTTAATTTTGCCTGCACTTGGTTGTGTACATTATTTTAACTGTATTTGACAAGTTTACCAAAATACAAAAAAACTAATTCAAACTGCATTTGCCCTGTTTTACTTTTTACTTATACTTTTCATTACATCAATTTTTACAGTAATTTCCATACTTAAATATAAGACGTTTCAGATACTTTAAGACTTTAACTCAAGTAACATCTCAGTCAGTGACTTGGACTTTTACCAAAGTCATATTTTGGAGATGTACCGATACTTTTACTTGACTCTGAGATCTCAGTACTTTATACAACACTGATATAGGCCATAGATCCATCCTAACCTGTTCAAAGAAACCTAATAAGTCACATTTAAAAGCCAGAAGTAATGTAGAATTAAATGAAACGGTTAAAGTCAGCAGGTCAAACCACTGATTGGTGCATTTGTATTCACAGCCTCATCCTTTCATGACCAAAGGTCAGTTCAATCCACATCTCTGGTGATAACAACCGCCTTGTTTCATGCAACTACAATGACTCGCCTGCTCCTCACACCTGAGCAAAGCCACAAAGCATCAACATTGTTTGGTCAAATAACGACTGAGATAAACTTATGAGTAGAAACCCAGCTTTGTTGTTCAGGCAATCTTCAATCCACTTCCATGTGTTTGAAATAATTTCAGCACTCTTGTAGCTGCGAGTTCCAGACGTGGGCTGAACATTAAAGAACACACAGCAGCGTCTTTCCCCCTCAGGAAAAGAAAATTACTTGTGAGCACCAGGGAATGCATCAGTGACATGGCACACTGCCTAGTTTGTTATAATTATGAGGCAAAAGCAGCTCTGAATAGGCATCTTAATGACCAAACAAATTGTTGCAGATTTCAAACCCATCTGGAGGATTTTCTCCGGGAGGGTGGAGATGTGATTGCTGTTCAGAAACAGTAAATGCCGTCTTTGTTGAGGGCAATGCAGCAACTCAGGCAAGCTTTTCTCCTCTTTTCGGTGTATTTAAGTGGGGAAAACCAGGTGCCTGTCTTTGTTTGGGATGTTCCCGGATGGCTCATGTTGAGGCGATTGGTTGTTTTTCAAGAGGAAACCCATCACAGGCCAGTTCTTAGTGGGGTCTAATGCACGTTTTGCACATCTTCTCTCTCAGAAACGCTGAAAATGGAGGCATCTTAAGCTGGTATTTGGCGCCATCTAATGGACATGTAGATGCCTACACTGCAAAAACTAAATATTACCAAGTATTTGTTAGTTTCTAGTGCAAATTACTTTATCTTTTTAGCAAGAAATTGTTTCTTGTTTAGAGTCAATAAATCTTTACTCTTGATAAAATGTACTGACATATTATTTTACTTATAAGAGCAAAAACTGCCTAGTAACAACTGAAATAATCTGCCAACTGAGCAAATACTTTATTTTTATACATCTTCCTGAAAAGTTAGTTTTGTCAGTAGAAACTAGTGCAAAGTTATAATCACCTCCTAAAATAGAGCTGAATTAAATACCATCAGCATTTTAAAGCTGCCGATTCATCAAAAATTATGCAGCTCAGCCATTTTCTCTAAGGCAATAAAAACGTTATTATAAAGCAGTTATTTATTCTCAGCTTCTGTGTGTTTCTGACTGAGCATTAACAGTTTAAAGGACAATTCAACAAGCTTATGTTAAATCCCGTTTGCACTAAATTGACTGTTAAAGTGGCTGCAAGTTGTAAAATGGACATTTTCTTTTGTTTGTTTTCTGTTGACAAAAGCATTAAAGTATGAGAATGAGAGAAGCTGTTTTGGGATTCAGTCATTGTAAAAACACATTTATGTTTTATGAATGAGGTCAATAGTTAAACTTTCTTTCAGAAAAAAAATATATGAATGAGAACTATTTCAAGATGGAGATGTGAACTTAGTTTGTCACTGAATTTTGAACAAGTTCAGCTGTTAGATAATCACTTTTTCTTCACTTATCTAATATGTTTCACAAAATCCACATGTTTTGGTGTGTATTAAATATATTTATGCAGATCTGTACAAACTGATTCTTTTTTTTCAGGAGCTATTGAACAAAATCTCATCCCTGTGATAAACTAACAACAAATTTATCCTTTGGAGTGAAGTCTAAATAATTCTTAGTATGACATTAAGGTAACATTTTATGTTATGTTTCGAAATATTTTGAACCATAAAACCGATGGAAATATTTAGAAAATCCTCATGAAACTTAATTTAGCTTTTTTTTTTAGATGCAGGAATCAGACACTAGAGGGCAGCAGAGACCTTTTAAATTATAGCAACTGCTGCTGGTTTGACACATAAATGTAATGATTTTATTTTACTTCCACAAAACTAAAACTTCCAACAACAACAAAAATTGAAATGACAGCTATTTGGACAAATAATGAGCAAAAACTTGTAATCCAGGCTTAGCATAAACTGATGAAAGACGCCACATATCATGTTTAATTCCAGTCACACAGCAGGAGAGATGTGAAAAATAAGAATCATTAATTATTCACATCAATCAAAGATTCATGAGGGAAAACCTCCTCTTAACTGATTTACATTTGACTGAATTTACCAAATGTTTGAAGTAATTTAAATCAGCTCTACATGCGATTATATCTGGAAAGCAAACAGACCGATGTCATCGGATCAGATCAGGGAAAATTCAGCATCTTTCAGCTCAATGTGATCTACTTTACCTATGATGATTGATTATAAAGGTGTTTAATAAGAATGTTTTGAAACTGAGCTGCTTTATATCTGAAGGATGCAATAAACACTTTGGGATTGATTTGGTTCACAGGCTGACCACAGATTATTTTCTCCAGCAACTAGTTTGTCAACTACGAAGGAGTTTTAGGGTAACTCTGAAAAAATTAAATAAAATTCCGAGAATAAAGTGATAACTTGAGAATAAAGACATAATAGTTTGAGAAGTTGCTAAATGACTTCTCAAGACATTGCGACTTTATTCTCGTAAGATGACTTTTCTTACAATTTTATTTTGGTAAAATAACTTTTTCCACAAAATATTACAATTTTCATAATACTTAAACCATATTCTCCTTATTTTATGTTATTATTTTTCATTGTAGTGAAGGACAGCCACAAAGGTCTCATAAGCAGCAGAGTTTTATGACTTTCAAGGATATTTCTATACATTCATATAAAATATGATTTTCTTTTGTACATTTGTTGTGATGAAGATCTTAAATTGTACTGTTCTTCATAAAAACTGACTAGTGGAGACCAAAACACCAAACTTTAGACTTTTGTCATCCAGTTTATGGTAGAAAAGAAACTCAGATAAATCATGCAAATGGAAGATATTGAGCTTGTTTAAATTTATTATGTGATTTATTGATTTATTGCTTATTGAGACAGGCCTACTTGTAACTTCTTTGATTTTTTGTTCAGATTTTCCAGAAATTAAATCTTCAAAAACCAAAAATTTGATTAATTGATCAAATCAATTTAGCACTCAGCTCTAATTTCCGAAGACCTCGTCACTTTCAAACCATTTTATTTTGAAAAAAGCTCATTATTACACAGTAGAAATGCCAGTGTTGAATTAACACCCAAAAGTGTCTATATGTGTCCAAGTCAGCAGGTGTTAAAGTAACACTTTTGTAAGTGTTAAAATATTGGCACCCTTTTTTTTGTTAAATTAACGTTGGTCTATATACTGAAATGGGTTTAATAAAAGTTAAACTTTCCATTTCTGTGTATAGTTTTGAATATTTTCCACTGGATTTGATTGATATTGACACCTTGTGGGTCAATTATTTACTTTTT
>CAEGAF010058796.1:0-18165 GCA_903067075.1 Micropoecilia bifurca
TAATAATAATAATAATAATAATAATAATAATAATAATAATAATAATAATAATAATAATAATAATAATAATAATAAAAATACAGCTTGATTCTGAGGCTCCCTGCTGCTTGTGTCACAGCTGTTTGCTGGCAGCGCCAAGTCGTCGTGTCATAGCTTTGGATCAATGAAGGGAAGGCAGCACCAGGACCAGGTCACAGAACCGGTCCGGTGGCACTGGCTGATCCGCACAGAGCTGGCCAGACGGACCGCACCGCTTCACCCAGCCTGAGAGGTTAGGAGGGGTCAGTCTGATCTCAGCCAGAAGCCCCAGGTCCCACTCAATCACAGCAGCTGCCAGCCAACTGGCCCTGGTCTGGGCTAACAACCAGTTCATACAGCTAAAGATGTGGCATCAGGTACATCTGCCCCAATACAGTAAAGCTGAAGAAAAAACATCTAGATATCATGATCAAATAGTCACTCAGTGGCTCAAGTCTTAAGATAAAATAACAGAAAGTAACACTAGATTAGATTAGACAAAACTTGACTTTATGGGAAAGTAAAATAAAAAAATTCAAGTTGCTACCAGGAAACTCTCCACGGGAATTTTCTAAGAAGCCAACATTCAGTCATACTCACATGTAAAGTAAGCGGAACTGTCAGGGTCCGCCAAGGTTTTAAACTGTTACGGTTTCAACATTTTATCTAAAGAGATAAAAATATACAAAAATAAAACACCACACTAAACTATGTTCCTGTTCAGTTGTCATCCAAATTTTGAGTGAACTAAAATCTTACAAAAAAGGAAAATGTGAATTGGACGTTTGGAGTGAATCAACCTACACAAAGTGTAATTTAATCGGATGCTGATGTTACGTATGGCTATAACAAACAGGAAGTAGAAGCCACAAACTAGCATGAACCACATCTCAGAAACCTGGAGACGGTTCTCCTGTGAGTTGGTGGTTTGAGCTTACAAATCTGTTTGTGCTTCGTGGCTCTGGGCCACCAGGACGCATTCACTACATTAGAACTTAATCAGCAAACATGTTTCCATCTCACATCTAACTCTTTCAGAAAAGCCAAAAACCACTTTAAACAAGCATAAAACATTTTTTGTAAAATTGAGGACGTTATATTACATTTTGAGATTTTTATCAATACTTTAAAATGTGAAAGGTAAAAAACACTGATGAGAAAACGGTTACTGACTGGAGCTTCTCTGAATATGGAGCCCAGAGCAGAACATCAGCACCCAACTGCTGGATGTTGATCATCCATAGCATCATTACTAATGTAATGCTCAATGTATTGTACCATTTTTGGACAAATCTGTGCTTTTCTGATTTAAGTAAAAATAGTTAGATCATGTTATACATTTTTAATTGTAATTGTTAGCGTACAGACATGAGCCTTTGTTACCAGGGTTTCCATAAATTACATCATCACTGTTTCCCATGGTGAATGTCTTTTGACTAAAATGCCAGTGTGACAGGATTTTTCTCTGGCTACACACTGCAAGTTAGCTGGCTGAAAGAGCATCACAATAATGAACTAAATCTAGCCAGTGTTAATCCTGTACTTCTTAATAGAATATAACTGTAAAAATACATATTTTGGGTATATTTTCATCAGTAAGACTGTTGGACATTAATAACCTGTGACTGGCCTGGATTCGTGGTCTTTACCTCCAGGTGATGTTCGGTGAGACGTGGCTCGTCTGGAGGCTTCGGGCTGCTAACAGAGCACTTAGGCTGCTCCTTTCATATTTAATATGAGACTTGTTGGTAATTGCAGTCAGCAGGGAAGTTGAGTTAGTGCATGAAACAAGCTGTGAACAGTAATTGGCGCTTTAATTGGTTTTGTAAACATTTATTTCACACATCACTTCTTAAAAGCCAAATTCTACCACGTCGTTCAGATATTTGATGGATTTATTTCCCTCCATCTTTATTTTCTGACCTCAGATGCTTTTTAAAATAACTTTGACTTAAGATTTTAGTCAAACAGCTTCCAGTTGTGCTCTCGAGTATTAAGTGTGTGGTATTAATTTGGTCTGTGTATCTTTTTATGGATGGTTTTTACAGCGTTTAATTGACCAATTTAAACCTAATCCAGTCTGTCAGCCTCTGGAACCAAAAAGGGGAAAATGGGAACTGGGTGAAAACAGAAAAATATTTACTCACTCTGTGTATTGGATATGATTAATGGGCTAAACATTTAATAAATGGAAAAAAACTATTAGATGAGGAAAATCTCAAAGTATATCGAGCCACTGAAGGTGTTTAATGCATGTGTGGATATTATTATAGATACATGTATTGATAGTCATGTTTTTACATTTCCTTCATGTATTTCCAAAAAAGTAATCCATACAGTGAATTTTAATATATATGCATCTCTGCACTCTGTATGCCAACAAAAGCATGTAGGAAACCACAGAAATGTTTCCTTTGTTTCCTTATATTCCTGTCGTTTCTTGTCTTTTACAGCCACCACTTTTGAAGCCCGTCTCGTGTTCAGCCTGCAGACCAGAACTGGAGTAAACTTTTATTGGACCTTTATAGTTCTGAGGTTCTGAACTCTTCTTAAACCAGTTTGTGTGAAAACACTGAAACGAGACCAACCAACAGGAAACCATGCAGCCTGTCAGTGCAGGAGGCTGCAGGCTGATAACTGACCTGTAAACCCAATGAGACTCCAGTGGCGCCACCCAGAGGCCAGTCTGTAGGCAGCCATACAAACGTTTTATAGACCAAGTATTTAGGGCCGGACTGAAGGTTTTTTTTTTAATGTTGTTATGAGAATAAAGTCATGATAATACCAGAATAAAGGTGCAATGCTCCCAGAAGAAAGGCGTAAAGATCTGAGAAAAAAACTGTTTTAATGAGAAAAAAGCTTCCATGATTTCAAGATCAACTAGATTCTTCCTTCTAAACAGGCTCAAAGTCCTGATACTCATATGAATTTGATGCTGATGTGTTAAGAGGAAATATTTCCTTATTTGTAGAACTGATACCAAAGTAGAACTACACAAGACACATTCCTCATTTTATTGTAATTTTGTTTGCAACACTCATTGTCTAAAAATATGACTTTATTTTATTTTTCTAATAATATATGTTTATTCGGGTAATGTTATAACTTCATTCCCATTTTATTATGATTTTATTGTCAGAATGAATTTTTTTTTCTTGGTCTGACTCTTAAATCCTATCTGCATAATAATTTTAAAGGCAGAAGAAAAGTCGCTTCCACCAACTGGAAGTCATCTTTTAAATCAATGAATATGTTTTGCTGGATTTATTAACCCTAACAGCCAGCAGGGAAAGGATTTATGCCATTTTGTTAGTAGATCTTAACAATCTATTATCATGACATGGTGAAAAAAATTTATTTATCTCACATGGTAAAAAAGATATACACAAAAAAAGCCTTAGTGTTTAATTAATATTATACTGGAGGTACAATTTATCAGTGTAATGTGCCTTTAAAATGACCGAGTGTTGGAGTATCTGTACAGAATCACTGAAAAGTTCATTTTAATTTCAATTATTCAGGTCAAAGCATCAAATGTGTGGCATAGATTCTTACAAATACTCATGTGTCAGTTAATCAGGAAATGTAAATATTACATAAGAACAATAAAACTGATTTTTAACAAATTAATTATTGTGGTCCAATGAAAAAAATGATCTATATCAAAGGATCTTCCCTAATTCATTTTACTCAGCTCCTTTTGAATTCCACCAACGTCTTCAATGGATTTTTCTCCACAATCGTTTTCTCCACACTTTTTCCTTCCACTTAATTTACTTAAATTTTTCTGTTGCTAAATTTGAATTGCTGAAATAAATTCTGCTTTTATTGACTAACAAATGTCTTAATATCTAAGAGGAGCATCACACGTTTGTTTTGACGTCATCAAACCAACACGGTTCCAAACTTCCTAGATTTGCCTGCATCCCTGTCATCACATCCCATCACTCACTCCTTCCAGCCTGGACATGGAGGAGCGTGTCCGCCTGTGTTCCTCTGAGAACCAGCCTGGTCTGCTGGACACACAGACGGACCGGCTGTCAGCAGATCAGCCAGTTTGTCCAGCGGATCACAGCAGCAAACTTGTGGAAACTGCAGAAGCCAAAGACAACATGGAACCATCCGGTGTTTCTGTCCAGCTAAAACTCACATCACAATGTGTTCCGTCCTCCAGCATCTCTGGATTTTGCCGGGTGTTTGTCGGTGTTCATGCGTTATTCTCGCGCGCAAAGCGAACCTTTCCCTCACATCTCCATGGAAACGAAGAAAAAACAACTGGACACATTCACAGAAACGGACGAGTCGGTGAAGCTCGAGTCCAAATCTTACCTGTTTGCGTCCCGCTCCTTCCTGCGCCTTCACGCCCTTAAAGCATCGTTGGGCCGCCGCTACAATCCAGCTGCGCGTCTGCGATGTGGAGACATTTGCATCCAGAACCGGCGGGGAAAAAGGCAGGAGGAGGAAAAGGAAAAGGTGACTCGTCTCTTCTATTATTTTAAAACACGTCCAGGTGGATCAGACTGAGAACCGGAGCTTCTGATCCATGTCGGTCCCGCCGCGCTGCTCGCGTCTCAGCCCGGTTCGTCCAGCAGGAGACAGAAGCCGAACTGCGTCCTGTTCAACACCCAGCAGCTTTATGAAATAATCAATATTAAAATAGATCACAGGAATCAATCAGAGGCCGTGATGTATCCGGTGTTCGGGTTCGGTCCGGTGTTCGGGTTCGGTCCGGTGTTCGGGCTCAGGTTCTGCTGCCGCTCTTCCCGCTCTGACTGCGCGGCTCTGCGCGCTCCAACTTTTATGGACCCGGAGCGCAGCGCGCTGCGGTCATCAGATTACTGAGGGTCTGAGGGTCCGCAGCTCCGGACCAGAACCTGAGCAGCACCGAATGGAGAGAAGATCAGGATTATAGCGAGGCGAGCGACGCTGGGCATAAATAATGAGTGATGCGTTTAGGTTTGTCAATTGGAGGGAAATGATAGATGATTATTAAGAATCAGCTTTATGCGGTCAGCGCCACCTATCAGCCAGAATAAAACTATCCCTGAAACCATGAAAAAATCAACAGCCCCAAAATATTTTAATATTATAAAATACATTTACGAGAATAAAGTCACAATTATGACTTTATTACCACCATGCAGGCCAAAATAAGCCCCGGGCCCCTGAGTCGGGCAATAAAGTGACGTCAGTAAAGTTTCACATAGGAAAACTTTGTAATTATGTCATTTTACACAAACAATCATCTTGTCTCTGTCACGATGTGTTTCTGTTTATTGTTGTTTTCTGTCATCCTGTTCCCTGTCAGTCCGTCTCGTTCCTCTGATTTACCCTCCCAGTGTATTTAGTCTCACCTGTTGTCTCTGTTCCTCGTCGTATGTCTATCGATAAACCTGGTCAGTTGTTTGTTCTGTATAGTCCTGGTAATCAGTCCTTGTTTTAGCCAGTAGTTACCGGTACCAGCTGTGTGCTGGTCCTCCGCGGTGCCGCCTGGGTTGGACTGAGTTCTAGTCTCATTAAACTCAACCATCATCACCATAACTTGGGTCTCAGCGTCTCTCACCACCATCACCGCATCCTCACTCTAACTATCTATTTCATTATTCAAGGTGTTTTATGTGGTGCTGGATGTGTTACACTTAAGTTATTTTTCAACTTTATGTACTTTTGAAACCGGAGTCATATAGTTTCAAACATATATAAAATAGATTTGGAATATAGTTTGATCTAGAAATTCAGTGAAAGTGTTTTATGTTCATAACATACCTTGCTTCAGAAAATTAACCTAGTTAATAATTGTTTACCTCGTCTGATATTCAACTTTCTAAAATTTCAATAAAAACTATTAAAACGATTGTATTGCCTGTAAAAATGTATTGTATATTTGCCGTATGATAAAATAATATAGAAGAAAATAACATTATAAATTGTATACTTATGTTATTTCAGCCTCGTATTGAACTGAAAGGGCCGAAATTTGCATCTCCTTGAAAACGTAGCTTCCGGTTTCCCCTGAAAGTGGGCGTGGCTTTGTGCCTGAACCGTAAATGAGACTTTAATTGAAAGGCTCGCGCCACGAACAGGCCGGTTCCTGCGCCTGATGCCCACATAGCAAAGGTTGACCTCTACTGCCACCATGAGGATCTTTAAGGCACCTGCAATTACATCTCCAGGCTCCACGTTCAGTTTGATCAAAAACGTTTATTCCATAATGAAAACAGTCCTGTCACACACACACACACACACACACACACACACACACACACGTTTCTTTTTACAAGTAGCAAATTTCCAAGATCTAATGCATGTGGAGAGACAAACCAAAACAAAGAATCATAGAAGCACAAGTGATTGGCTTTTTGCAGCACAGAAACATTAAGAGTCGTCTCAGCCGCCTCCCTCTGACCAATCACAACGCTGCTTCCAACAGGAAGTCACAGGCTCATCCTGAGCCTGTTTCACATCTCACTTCCTCTCCCTCTGGGAATGATGGGAGCCAAACTTTATTAAGCTGCTTCTGAAAGGCATTGGTGGCTGAGGCTGTAGTAAAGTAGTCCATTGACCCCCCCCCCCCCCCCCCACACAACCCCACCACCCAACCCCCCCAACACCCCTGAACCTCCATCCCCCCCTAACCCCGGAGCCGCTCAGCATTCCTCTTTGATGTAGATTTGTTCATCTGTGTCTGAGTCCAGGTGCTCCAGCCGCTCCGTCTGGCCGTTCATGATCTCATCGGGGGTCTTCATGAACCTGAGGGCCAGAAGGGGGAGGGGGGTCATCTAGAGCTCAGAGGAGGGGGGGGGGGGGGATGGGGGGGGGGGGGGGGGGGGATGAGGGGGGTATGAGGTGTGTGTGTGTGGGGGGGGGGGTGTTACCTGAACAGGAGTCTTTGTCCAGGCTCTTTCCTGATGATGTTCAGCTTGTAGTAGTGTCTCAGTGCTCGCGACATTTTCTCGTACGTCATGTTGGTTCTGTTCTGTTGGGGGTCAACAACAACAGGGTCAGAGGTCAAATATCTTTTTTGTACAAAAAAACATTAGATTCAAGGCAGGAACCTTCTAGAGAGGAACTGTTGTAAACATAAAGCTCTAAAAATCAGAGAAAGGAGGGAAGGGATGTTTAAAAGGAATGAAGGAAGGAAATGAAGACAAAATGAATTAACACAAAAGAAGGGCACATGGACAAAAGGAAGGAAGGGAAAATAGAGAGCGAAAGGAAAGAAAAGCACAAAGAAAGGAAAGTTATATGAAGGAAAAGACAGACATCAGCAGACGAAAACAAAATAAACAAAGAAAAAACCACTAAAAGTTATTTTGTTTCCAAGAGAAAGCAATATTTATTTAGTAAAACAGAAAAACATCTGGAAGTTCCAGCATTTGTGTCTACTGGCCCCTGAACAATGATAGAAGGACATTCCAGAGGATCCCGCTTACAGTAAACTGTCCTTTCATCTCCCTGTAGCGTCTGAAACGTCTCATTAAGAGGAGAACAAAAACCCCATGTTTACAAATCATCCTGGATCATGGATATGTTTACATATTTGAAAGTTTCTGAACAAATCCACTTCAATTAAAAGTCGAATTGGTCTCCATTTTTCTTTGGTAGATTACACAGCAGAAACCCCATCTATGGCGTCCATGAAGGAGCAGGAAGTGGTGCGTTTACCTTGTGGTTCCCCCAGAGCCTGGCCAGACCGTTGGGGTCCATGATGCGGAACACCTTGCTGTCTGGGTCTTCCCAGCGGATGTAGTTCTCGTACCTGCTGTCTGACAGGAGCTGGTACACATAGTCCCACAGCAGCCTGCAATCTGGGGACAACACACAGGGGGCGCTCTGGCTCAGAAAAAAACACTCCCAACACCAGCTGGGCTTCTATCACCAGTGTGCACAAAACTTTAGTGATATTCCACTAAGATCAAAAAACACAATGTAGCGATTGTGGTGTTTCTGTTAAATAAGAAATTATAGATAAATCCCACGTGAATATGTTGGTTCATGTGATAAATCATGAATAATGATAGCCGTAGCAAATGTTAGCATATAAATTTTACCTATGGCTCTAGCTCAGTGTCTACATATGTGGCGTTTTAGGGAAATAGCCATTTTACCAAAGAGCAATCGATTCAACATGTTCAAATGACAAACACAACTTTTTATGAACTGTGATGCTGTGACATTAGAGCTGGCTAATAATCACAAAATAAAGGTTTCATATTGGTCTATAGATGATTATTGATCAGATTTTTGTTGAAAATATTTGAAATACTGCCACAGTGGTGGCATAACGTTTTCTGTTTTAGCCACAGTTTTCACTCCATGCTGGTTATGATGCTACCCTCCTAGCTTAGCTCACCAAGAAAGGCTGAGCAGCTAACGCCTTTCCTCTGCCTACATCTCCCAGAATGCTGAGCTGTTTTGTATTTGAATTCAGCTAAATTATTGCGTATTCTATTGGATATATTATCTATTGATTTTGATCACATGTCTATTGTGATATATATTGTTATTGGTTTATTAAGCCTAATCCAGCCCTAGACTCTGTGCATACAAACCAGTGTGACTCTTGAAGAAAGTGTTTCCATTTTAGCTTTGATAAACACACCAACATGATACAACTGAAAAACCACCTCAAACGAGCACAAACATTGAAAAACGTGTTTTTTGAAATTGCCACTATTCCATTAAAGCTGCTGTATGTAACTTTTAAAATATATATTTTTTTACATATGTATTGAAACTGCAATTGTCATGACAATACAGTATGAAATAAGTAAAAAAGGCTTAAAAAAAAAATCAAGCTCCTCTGCCTCCTCCCAGTGCTAACCACAAACAACCAATCAGAGCCAGGAGGCGGGCCTTAAGCGCTGTCCATCACAAGCTTGTATTGCTGCTCACCCTCTTGCTCTCCACTACACTGCATCTAACAGAACATATTGTGAATGCTAGTAAGTTGTTTCTCTGCAGCATGTACTTGATTAACAGCTCAAATATCCTCCTACTGGCTCTGATTAGTTATTTTTGGTTTGTTTCATCAGACAGCAATAGCAGCTCATGGAGATCAATTTTTTCACATTTTATCTGTCTCAGTGTCACAGCATGGCGATAATTTTAAACATGTAAAAACATTCTTTGTAAAAGTTAGATGTTGCAGATTTAAGTGAATTTATTAGCGATATTCCAATAAGTTGTGTTGTTTTCAGTGGAAAGGCAGCAGGAGTTTTGTGATGAAGGACAGGAAGTGATGTAATGACCTGCTATCCGGCCAATGGGCATCTGGTGGTCCTCTGGAGGAGACACTGGCATGATGACGTGGTTCCTGTACAGAACCTCCTCCTGCTGCTGCAACAGCTGCTGCTGCAGCTGCTGCTGCTGCTGCTGCTGGTGGTGGTGCTGGTGGTGCTGGTGCTGGTGGTGCACATGCACCTTGCTCTCACGCCCGTTCTCCATCACCACCTGGGAGGGGGGCCCGGCGCGGCTGTGCCTGAAGTCCAGGCCGGCCCCCCCGCCTCTGCCGGGGCTGAGCAGCAGAGGGTTCAGGATGGTGCTGGGCATGAGCTGGATGACGCGGGGCGGCCCCGCCTCCTGGAGCCCTGGGCTGGGGGCCTCCCGGGGCGCGGCGCAGGGCCCGTTGGGGGCCGGCGGAGACACGGACAGCGGGTACATCTCCTCGGCCAGGTGGTGGTTGCTGTCAGGCAGCTGGGAGAAGCTCTGCAGGGGGTCCTCGCTGGCCGAGCGGGGCCGGCTGGGCTCCTGAGGCGATCGCCTCGGGGCCGGGTTGAGGGGGGAGCGCGAGCGTGAGCGGCGGTGCCTCAGCTCGATGGTGGGCGGGTTCTGGAGGAGGGGTTCTGTACCGCGTGGCGCCCGCCGTACCGTCTCTGAGGAGGCAGACATTTTGGATTTTAGCTATTTATATTTACCCAAAGGCTTCAAACCTGTAGCAGCAGCAGTGCTATGTTCCTACAACAAACCACAGCTTTTACATTCAAATGTACAACTTCAAGCAAATTGTTTGATCTTTACTAGATGAATATTCTCAGAAAATAAAACACCTGAAAAGGAAAAGGAGGAGAAACAAATATTGATTTTTATACTGCAGGCGTGTTCCTGGTAGTAGATATTTCCTGTCACTGCTGGGAAGTTAAACGGTTTCATTACTGAAGATGTTGCACATGCACAAACATTCCACTAGATGTCACTACTGTCACTCTGAGACTGAGCCAAATATTTCAGGGAGAATATCTGAAGACAAGAGGAAGGATGGAAGGTGTTAACAAAGGAATCACTGAATGAGGGAAGGAAAGAAAGCAAATGAGACAGAACACATGGGATAAATGCAGCAACGACTGAAATCTGGAAATGTTTTTGAGAACTGAACAGATTCTATAACTCCTCAGTGTAAAAGTACTGAACAGAGCTTAAATAACCATTGAGAGTAAACAAATTCGGTGTGGAAACAATGTTGACGCTCTAGATTTCTCTAAAACTTTAGGAAGGTTTGCAGGTTCCAGGTACCTGCATGTTAGTGATCAGTAGTATAGGAAAAATAGCTAAGAGTGGAACCGACAACAAAGCAGGAACTCACCACAGTGAGTCACTTTGCATGAACTCTTTATTGTTTAACTTCCTGGTGGAGCAGGTTTTACTGTCAACACCAGAGTTACGGCTCAGTCCTATCTGATTGCTGCCGAGTCACATTTTCTTCCACCCGACCCTGGAAGCAGTTTCAAGTATTTCACCAAACTTGGGCGGCACTTCCTCGAATGGAACCAACAACGTAGTCCACACTTTTATTCAGCTGACGCTTTTGCTTACATATTTTGGAGGACTTTGCATAGTTTGCATGTTTACTAGAACTCTTAGCCACTTTGGTTAATCTTACTCAGTTTGTAAGGCAGCAAATACGGAATCAGGAGATGATTTTCTGACTTTCAGAGATGTTTTTCCATGAAGAAGCATAATTTAGTTGGAAATCTCTGCCACTGTTAGTCAGAAGCTGAAAATGAGCTCTGAAGAGCCCTGTGACGGCAATACAAATGAAAATAAGGATTTATTACTAAAAAGCAACAAACATCACAAAATGCTTCAAAAATGACTTCAGGTCTATTTTTCACATCATTATTTATTATACAAAAGGCAGGCGTAAAAGGTTCAAAGGAACCTGACCAAAACTAGCTAAAATCCAGTAGGTGGTTAATTATGCTTACATTTGTTGTTAGCTGCTAGCATCGGATTAGCTTAGCTAGGTGCTTCAGATTAATGGCAGGAAAAAGAAGCAGTAGCAAGCATTCTCTGCAGCTTTGTTCTCAGTTTGAATTGCGATAAACTCAGCTGCTTTAGAACTGAATAACTAAAGCAGCCTACCCAACATAGTGCTTTAAAGGCAATATAGTAGCATTTTAAGCCATTTTACAAAAGCATGTTTTGTACTTTTGTAACAAATTTATTTATTTTTATTTATAAATAAATAATAAAGCATGATGTCACAGAGCATAGATCTGCCCTTATGGATCTGGTACCTTGTCACCAATATCCGAGCTATATATCTTTTTAAAACTAGATTAATGCATCTCTAATTCTAATTGGTAGTCTCCAAACACAGGCTAAAGAAACGTGAAGTGTGTAGGGAGGACTGACCTTCGAGCTTCAGATGCTGCACAGCGCTTTCAGGCAGCGAATGGAAAGAGTTCCCAGGAAAGTAAGCAGACGGGCAAAACACACTGGACTTCCGTTGCTTCAGTATGTGCTGCAGCAGCTCATACAGGACATCCCCTGCAGAAAGCAAAAGGTCATAGGTTACCATACGTCTCCCAGTGACATCTGACGCCTGCATGATGTGGGACATAAGCGGTGTCGTCAGACACAGTGTCCGGTTCCAGTTCTTCTTCTCCTCTGTGCTTTCCAGGATCCAACCCAAACGATGCTGCCGTTATTGCCCAAACTTCCTTTGGCTTGAGCAAGACAGGACTCACCAAACAAACAATACTTCTGTTACTAGAGACACTTCTTAGATAGTCTACCCAGAGTGTGAAGACATCATAGACTGGACCTACTACAACAAGCTTATAGCATTCAGTTTGTATTTAAACCAATGTTTGCAATATCAATACCTCAGTATCCGTCAGTGACTCCTCTTTAGAAGTTACTAGATTCTTGTATTATTCTTGGATACACAACATTCCAGCATCACTTCAATGAATCACAAACAAATGTTAAATTAGAACCAAATTATGTTTGTTCATCTGTTTGTGGTTCTCCTTTAGGATCATCAGAAAAACATGGTGGACAAAAGATGACTACGGAACTTTGTGCTGTGCCTTCCATTTTTAGAATTCTTCAATTTGTCCGTACATTCTTAAAATGCAACCTCAGTGAAAATGTCACATCAAGATTAAAAATAAAAAATAAAAAAATACATCTGCATCCACCTCTTGATTGGCAAATCAAATTTGTGCCACAAACTCATCTAAAGAGTCTCTTTGTTGCTTTGGCTGCCTGAAACCACAATTCTACTCAATAAAATCTAACCGTGGTCTGCTTCCAAATGACTGTTAATTGTCGCAGTCAAACAGACCTTCCTGGGGTTTATGGGGATGCTGTTATTTGTAAAGTTGTATCAATCAGCTTTGTACAGTGATGATGATGAACATCTATCTGCCTCGCCATAACTGATTTCAAACAATTCTGAAAACTAAGAAAACCTTTTTCTCATCTGAATGCAAATCTAAAGTTAGAGCTGTATGAATAAAACAGAAAATGCTCTGAGAAATTAGCTTGTATGCTTCAATTTCCAGTTTGATTAGCCAGACTGAAACTCAAAAATCAGATCTATTTCCAATCATAAGTGCCACTACACACCTCCTAGAAAAAACAGTTGTGGGATGTGGACGGTGTTACTGAATGAAGGACATAATCAAAGTTAGCCATTCTTCCCATCAGAGATTGTAAAGCACATCGATGCTAGAAGTTATTGCAAAAAAAAGACAAGTCGGCGCATGACTGCAGTTCACTGATGCTGCAACAGAGTGCAAGACAATGGAGTAGATGAAAGTTTCTCTGTTTTATTCCTTTGAGCTCTCACCTCTTCTAACATAAATGATGATTGATGCTGTAGAACAGGAAGACCAGGAAATATTTGGAATGCTGTTCCTCTGTGTCTCTATATTCCCAGTTGCCCTCAAACGTTTGCAACAACTGACTTTCCATGGAGGAATTCCGGACAGCTCCTGTTCGCAGGATTGTTTTAATTGATCCACAGTGGAGCCTTTCTGATGATGAAGGGACTGTTCAGGGTGGAATTTAACTCCAGACTCTAAAACCTTCATTTGTTTTTAAATGCGTCGCATGGTGGACTTGCTGTTGCTTGAGATCATCTTTTTGTTGCATAGAGCAAGTTTACCCAAGTTCTAGGTCACAACACTTTTATGCAGGGGAATTAATTATTCCATCAATTGTCATAACAAATTTTGCAATGTCCTTTAATCCCAATGAAGACTAGTACGTTTGATGAGCAAGTTGGGTATCTAGCCCTGCTTCTCCACTTCTACATAGTCAGAAACTGGATGTTTGCGTGGACATGTCTGGCGGACGTCCGCTTTGAGTTGACCCTCTGCAGAGTAAAAAACGCCTGGGTTTCTGGGGGTCTCTGTGGCCGTGTACTCGGTATCGATCTGTAAACTGCTCAGCAGAAAACGCATCAGACTCTTTAGAGTCAGCCCAACCAGTCTGAAAAATACGAAACAGCTTGTTGCATATTCTTGCTAAGTGCCAAACTAGCTTGTCAAACTTGCTAAGCTTGGAAAATTAAGAACTTTGTTAGGAGAAATGTAGGCAATCTGTACGCTTGACAATGAAATTTCAACCATCCATGGTAAGTGTCTGCAGAGTCATCATACACCTGAGTGTGTGGTAGCCTTAAAGCCGCAGACCAGACCACGCCATCACGCTGCCACCACCGTCTTTTCCTCTATGTATGTTTCTAAAAGCTCGACTGATAGTGAACCAGATGCAGCTAACGTTCCACTAAGTTCCAGTGGGGACTACTACTTCTTCCCAAAAGACAACGTTGGTTTGGACAGACTTGTGCATGAAATAAAGGACATCATTGATTGAAAAGAGACGTTTTTATTGATTTTCATTTTGCTGTCAAAATCAGATTATTTCAAACGAAGTAGGACAAGAAAAAAGCAAAAACAGAAAATGGACAATAAGAGAGATTGGAAATGACTGACTAAATGGAGAAAGCATCAACTGGACTATTGAGGGAAAGTCATTAACAATCTATGAACATATAAAACGACCATTGTGCGATATGATTCTGGCACTCTGCTGGTCGTAGTGCAGCGTCCGAGGGCAGGAACAAAGCCTGAGCAGGAAGGTCACTCAATGATTTCCAACCTCAACATTTACACAAGCAGCCACCAGACCGGATGGTGTGATCTCACCAACACACGGTCACCCGGCTCACGCTCTGAACCGCCTAACATAACAAGGAAATGATTCTCATAAAGGAAGCGAGGGTGAACACACACAAACAAAAACACACATACACACACACCCTTTCAGTTCTCACTTTCTGGCACTGTGGGGAAAATTCCTGCTTCCTGCTCTTTTCTCTGATTGATTTATTTAAAATAGTCTGCTTGTAAAAACCTAATGTGTGCTCAAAATAAGAAGACATAAACAGGATATTTAACATTTCATGATATCTGTTGAGTGATTGGTTTATGGCTCACACTCGCCATGATGCAAGTTATGCCGTCTTTCAGAGACACATTCCATGACAAGGAAACAGCCGTTTAGGAGCTTCTACAAAGCAAAGCATGAAACCCCAGAGACTGATGGGAACTCTGTGCCTAGAAACATACAAAGGAGGAAATAGACGCATCACAAGCCAGAAAATTGCTCTCTTCCCTAAAGTGAGATTTAGACTGATACCACTAACCACTGGCTGTAAACAACTAATTCTGATGTAAAAAAAATCCCCTTCCATTTTAGTTATTTGACCTTATGAGGTAGGCTTTGTGAACGAAACACCTAATATGACCCGAGAAGATCATGAATCATTTCCTCCAACTTTTCTCTTCATTGATTACTTGACAGGATGGGAGATTTGTTTGCACACAGCTGAAATGGAAATGAGGTGAGCAGTCAGGTTGGCCACTTCACTGGCCTCCAGGCCAGGAAATAAGCCTGCTCCTATTTAGTTTTAAAGATTTGCTGCTGTGGCGCAACTACACAGCAGCAACTACATTATTCAGGTGGATGCAAAAACATAAATCGGCTCCCCTCCACCCCCCAGGCGAAGATACGTGAAGGTAAAACTCGCTACATTTACCTCCTTATGTGCGCGAGGTGAAGGAGCGAAAGGCGCTGAAGTGTATGAGAAAACATCATCGGCGCCCTCCAGACGGGGTTCTGGCGCCCCCTCTGGTGCTGCGCCCCTATGCGTTGAATACGCTACATACCCACTTTTTGCGCCACTGATTTGCTGAACATGAAAATAAAACCTAGCAATGTTTGAAAACACATCATTTATGGTGAAAACATTTTTAGGAGCCATTGACAAAGCTTATAAGCAGGGTGATATGACTACAGCCAACGGCTCAAGTCAAAGTCTCACATACCTTCCCACAATCATTTGCAATGGTTCTTAAATATGTCTGGAAACGATAAAAGTTCACTAAAACCCTTTACCCAACTCCTTTCTATATACAGCCCAGTTTTCAAAGTCCCTACTTTCAAGTCACTCTGTTTGTACAAAGTGTAGAATAACTTCAGCACACTGCCAGTTAGCTGACTGTGCTAAGGCACCAACTTTTTTCTTAATTAACGAGATGTGTTTAGAAAACAAGGAAACTGAAAGGGCCACACCCTTCACTGGTATTAAGGAAAAGCTGTTTTAAAACTAGTTAGAAAGTATATCTAAGAACAAGTATAAAGAAGTATATTTGTTAAACAGGCGGCTACCAGAGCAGACACACCTCAAACTTTAACAAACTCCATTTGGTCAGTATGCAGTTAAACACCAAGGGAATAAAAGTTATCAAAAGTGAGAGTTTTTGAGCATGTGTAGGAATTGCTTTCCATGCGTAACTGCAAGAGCCAAACAGCAAAATGTAGAATACATTTTCTTTGTCTGTCAAGAGTTTTGCTTATGTTGGTTTCACCATAATATTAAATATACTAAAACAACAAAAATCAAAATTTAGTCTTTTAAGAAGTCCAAATAGCTTTTTAAAAAAACACCTCAAAATTTTTCTATTTCAAACATTTTTACACTGGGCAATGGGTGTCTTTTTACAAGTGCCAGTATAATAAAATAGACTATTAAAATGGTTTTACAGTCACCATGGTACCAGCAGAACCAGCTTAATTAAATTTAATGACAAATGTCAAAATTATTTAAAACTAAAACTGAAGCAAGATGAAGTTTGGAAGATTTTTTTTATTTGACTTATTAAATGTAATATCCAGAGGCTATGAGTAAAAAAGTAGCATCTTATCCAGCCTTGGAGTTGGATTGATCCCTTACCTCGTTTCTAGATTTATCAGAGCCTTATTTATTCTCGTATGACTTTCATCCTGAACCACATCACACAGTGCCTGTGTGGAGCCTGAAACTGCCAATGTTCTCTACTCCACTTTTTTTTTCTTTTTTTTTTCAAATCTTCCAGACAGACTATCAGAAACGGAATAAGAAAATCAGTTCAATATTTCATTTTATTTTCAGGCGTCTCTCCACTGGTGTTACTCGGGCGACAGTTGAGGTTGCTTTCTACTTCCTGATGAACCGTCTCCTACTTCCTCTCCCCCAGCAGTCACACTGTAACAGCTGCTTCCCTCGGCTGTCACCTCGTACCGCCACATCATCTGCTCCTGCTGCCGTTACTGATTTATTTTCCATTTTGGAGGTTTAATATGAGCAATTGAAAAATTGCACAAGAACAGAAGATTTCAGGATGAGATTGACCTAATAGTTATTGTAAAGTAAGACTAAACTAATGGTTTTGCAGGTTTTACAATACTTGCAACTATTTTCCTCCCTGTAATTCAATGATCTGTAATTTGCATTTCCTTTCTTGCTGCTAAATCTTTTTTTTTCTAGTGTGGGCTGAAATGACTCAATTTTAGAATATTTCACTGATAGACTCAAAGCTGGGAGTGTGCTCTTGTTTCCAGAAGTGCGTAAAGAGTAGTACCGGAGTGAGGGGATCTGTAGCGGAAGTCCTCCTTGGTGAGGAGAAGCAGGGCCTTGCCGTTCATCTGGAAGGTGCCGCTGGTGATGGGCCGCAGCGCAAACTCCTTCTCGGCCCACCGCAGCCACTGAGCCACGTCTTCCCGGCTCCAAAACACTGGCTGCAGGCCTGGAGGTGCAGAACGGAGAAGAAGTCAGGGTTTTGGCCGAGACGGAAACAAAATGGACAAGAAAGGAAAAGAAAAGAAGAAAAACGAGTTGAGTGCTGAAGAAGCAGGCGGATGGGGAGGCGGCAGTGGTGCTGGAGGCGGAGGAAGGAAGAAAGAAGGAAAGGCAGGAAGGAGAGTGTGGGGAAGAGGGAGGGCAGGGAGGAAGGAGGCAGTAAAAAGGATATTGAGGAAGTGGAGATAAAAGCCGAAAGGAGGGAATGATTACGGGAATGGCAGCAGAGATAGAGAAAAAAAAAAGATGAAGGGGGAGACGGAGTCCGAGAGGGAGAAGAGGTTAAAATAAAAAATTAAAAATGATAGGTTAGACATAAAACTGCAGAATGAATAAAAAAACCTCTCTCTATATCTATATATATAGATCTATATATCTATATATAGATAGATATATAGATCTATATATAATATATTTATATTATATATAAAATTTATATTATATATAAATTTTATATTATATTATATATAAATTTATATTATATATAGATCTAGATAGATATATAGATCTATATATAATATAAATATATTATTTATATTATATATAGATCTATCTATCTATCTATATCTATATATATATATATAGATAGATAGATAGATAGATCTATATATAATATAAATATATTATTTATATATATATATATATATATATATATAGATAGATAGATAGAGAGATAGAGAGATAGAGAGATAGATCGAGAGATAGATAGAGAGAGAGATAGATAGATAGAT
>CAEGAF010058799.1:0-39500 GCA_903067075.1 Micropoecilia bifurca
TTGTTTATACAATAAATGGACTGTGTCAATGACAGACAACATGCTAGTGTTGCCTCACATGCTACTGACAGCAATCACACTAATATTAGCATTTTAGCTAATTTCACCTTATGCATTAATTTTAACAAATAATGGTACAAGTACAACTTAGTTAACATGCTTCTTCCTGTCCACAGGTTCTTGACTACATTGCAGCCTTCTGTAGCATTAATGTAAATTTTTAGCATCATATCGCTGCGTCCAAGCCGACGGGCACACTTGCATGGCCCCTCAAAATTTCTGCAGGAATTTTCTAGTTATTATTTATTATTTTTATTTTTATCATCATAATTATTATTTTCTATTTTATGTTCTGTTTCATTAACTTTTACTCACTGAATTAGAAACATCTTTTAATTATACATTTTTTTTATTTCACTGCAAGGTCTTAATTATAATGTTTAACCCCAATTTGTTAGCATTTAAGGCTTTTGGTTTTTTGTTTAATAAATACTGACAGTCAGGATTCTGGTGTGGATTCAGAACCTGGATGCAATCTATATTATATATTTGCTAGAAACCTAACTAGGGGGTGTAGTTCCTATTTATAGTCACTATAAATCACAGCGTGTTTGATGGGAAAGTCCCTGAAGCCGGATCTGATTGGGGGCTCGTCCAGGATGTTGAACATCCCATCAGGATTAATTCATTTAATATCTGATCACTTCTACATTAAAACTCTGAAATTCACAGAGTTTTAAATATTAACTTTGCTCATAGATTTGTCCTGCTTTATTTTATGGCTTCATATTTTCAGATAACCTGCTAGATAAATGTTCATGAACAGGTGATCAGTCTGATGAATAAGGTTCTTGTTTTTCAGGTTACAGCAGAAACAGCTGCAAACGGCCCAACATGCTGCTCTGCCTCTCATCTCCAGGTCGACATAAATAAATGTGTTGTTTGCTTGAAAGCGGCGTAGCGCCTCAAATGCTGACATCAACCAAGCAGGAGGCTCCGACTAATTAAACTCTGTTTCTCTGCACAAACCCACAGCCTGGAGCTCAAAGTTCCCACTGAACCGAGTCAATCCAGATCACGATGCTAGCAATGCTGTCAGTGAGCTAATGAGCTATTGTTTTCCTGCAACCAATTACCAGCCCGCTTCAAAACAAAACATTTCATTAAGAGGAGTAATCAGAACCAGCCTTATTGCTGCTAATTACTGCTTTAAACCTTAATGTTGCCCCTCAGGTCCAGCAGAATTGAACAAAAACCCCAACATGATGTGTTTTCATCCAGAACAACGAGTCCAGACAGAACCAGAAAAATCATCATCACAGTTTGATCCATGTAAACACTGAGGTTTAATCAGAACCAGTTTCTCTGCTGCTTTGTTTCTCTATGTTGAGGCGTTGGAGGAAAACCTTTGTTGTTTCTTCAGACTCAGGTTTTTACTGGGGAGGATTTTGTTTTATTTTGAAAAATCTCAGGGTTTAAACATGAGTGAATGTGGTTGAAAATAATTTTTATGTTTTCTTATAGTTTTAGCATAAAGAAGTGGATTGAGGTCTTTTATTTTGAAGAAGGAAAACTTAAAAACATGTTACATTTCCTAAATAAAATGGTGTTGGATTCAAGAGCTCTGTGTGTTTGTTTTATTCTAAAAGGTTCATGTCTACATTTTATTATTTGAGTTTAAAGTGAAGAGTTTTCACAACCTCGCTTCAAGATCTGAAGCCTGTACGTAGGAAACAACTGAGACTTATGCAGTGAGTTTTATTTTGAAGGCCATAAAGATCTCAGACTTTTATTGTGAAGGCCTGTCCATTCTTTCAGTGATATTTCCAGCTGCAGATGTTAAAGTTTAAGTTTGAGACTCAGATGTTTCTATTTTCCATCAGAGCTAACATCCTGTGTGATGCCAAGGGTTTCTGTCTCTGTCACCAATCAGCCACTGCTGGTCCAAACCTGGACCTAGAGTCCAGAACCGAGCCCAGGCTGAAGAAGCCAGCGGTTCTTACATAAGCCTCTTTCTTCCAGAGGAGAGAAGGACAACACTGCCTTTGTGTGAAAACGGCTTCAACAGGCTGTGGTTCTCCGGAGCTGCTCGCTCCGTCCGGTACTGGTCCATCTGGTACCGGTCCGTCAAAGCAATCAGAGCAATCACTGATAGAATGGCTCCAGAACTGTTCCAGTTACATAGCAACCCCACTCTAGCTCAGCTGATTTCAGGTCAGGAAAAAAATCAGAAATCCTTTTTCATCGTAGACTTCGCCTCATCTGAAGGTTTTTGACTATTTTTAGGAAAAATGGGTTCTGGTCTTCCTTTGTGTCCATGAAAGGATCCAATCAGGTCTTCTGTTGGATCAGGTCAAGTTTATTTAGTTTTCTGTCACTTGGTGAGTGTATCCTATTCCAGTCAGTCCAGGTGGAACCATTGGGTTGGACCTGGTTCACCAGAACCCACCAGAATGAGAGTCTGCAGCTCATAATGAGCTGAAATATGACCGGAGAACCAACATGAAGCCCTTTAGAGACTAAATCAGCTCATGGATTGAAACATCGGTCAAATAAAAGCAGAGAAGGTGATTTCCCCCATGAGGATGAGGACAGTGAACGCTCCATCTCTGGTCCAGACCTCTGACACCTGGAACAAAACCATGTTAGAGTCGTTTCTGCTGGTTTCTCCTGAAGACCAATGGAGGAGCCAAAACTCACATCAGAAGGGTCTCTGGCTCTGCAGAACGATGCTTGGTTTGGGAAAGTGTTTGCAGATGTCGCCAGTGGAGGCCAACACCACCATACCGGCCCCCACCGGTCCCGGTTTGGACAGCCCAGCGGAGAAGTGGACAGCTTGTTTTCCACCAGGTCTACATGAGGGGGAGCTGAAAGGAAAAACGGAACCCAGGTTTCACTAGGAGAGTCAGAACGAGCTGCTAACAACCGACATAAATCAGAGGAGCTGCAGGGTCCAAGGAAATCCCCCAGAAAACCAGAGGTTTCAGTCTGAGGCCAGATTCTGACCCACTGGTGGGTCAAAACAATAAAACTGAGCCGGAATAGAGAGCAGGACTCAGGAACTAGGCCAAGTTCCAGAGAGACCAGCAGGGGACGCAGTGAGCTCAGGCAGTAACTGGAGCAACATGGAGAAAGTTAGCATGAAGTCCAGAGGGGAAAAGATCCTGGAGAACCAGAGAGTCGGACCAACGCCACGACTAGACCCCAATGAGGGGTCATCAGTATGCTACGGCTGTACCAATGAAGGCAACAGACTGTTTTAATTCACAATGCTTTTATCCGTCAATACAAATTAATGAAATAAACATTTTAGCCTCAGCTTTGGAACAACTTAGACCAGCTTATAACCAGATATGAACTGGTTTTGACAAGTTTTTACCCACTTATAACCTGAGCAAGTTTAAACAGCTTGTGACAAGATACGACAAATTTTAACCAGATGTGACCAGTTTATAGCCAATTTATAACCAATTAAGACCAGTTTCTAACCGGTTCTGACCATGGACTGGCAGCAGAACCTCCCTGGCTGCATTAACCCTCCTGTAGCTGGCGGCCATGATGCTTCTGGTCGTCCTGTAGCTGGCGGCCATGATGCTTCTGGTCGTCCTGTAGCTGGCGGCCATAATGCTTCTGGTCGTCCAGTAGCTGGCAGCCATGATGCTTCTGGTTGTCCTGCTGGACGTCCAGAGTTTCGTCTATCTGGATGTTTTTCATGAAGCTCAGAGCATCAGCTGCTGATTCTTCATTCCTGGACGCTCTGACTCTGAAACCTGATGAAGTTCTGCTCAGACATCACCTGTTGGAGCAACGTGGCGTCAAACTGACACTTCACCCTCTGTCCTGCTCCTTCCAGCGCGAGCGGCACCATCTGCCTCCCATTAAAGGAAACAGATTCCTCGAAGCAGCAGCAGCAGAAAGGGAAAACCGTTTGAAGGTCGAGGTGGAGGCGTTATGTAACCGAGGCTAACAGAGTCTGACAGGACAGCTGGAGGCAACAATCAGGGCTGTGTTTCCCATTAAATTCCAAAAATCCAGACCTTTTCCATGCAGAAACACCTGACTAAGTCCAAGTTGAGGTTGGCCTTCATCCTCCACCTCCACTTCCTCCAGGATGCTAAGGCAGAGCTGCTGAAACGTCTGCCTGCTCCTTTAAGGCCGTCAGGGTCAGAGGTCAGGCGGGCATCCAGGTTAAGAGCCGCAGCGCTCCGACAGAAAGGAATTATGATTTTTGATCCTCACCAAAAATCAGAGCCTGGTTTTGGAGCAGCAAATGTCCAGACAGAACCAACAACCCAGTTAGCATCAGCTCAGGTCCATGTGGCTTCATAACGAGAACTTGTGACCCCAGCTTGACCTCCCTGCTGCAGCGACGCAAAGCTCTGGTGATCAGATTCAACAAATATGGAGTTAAAGGAAGAGCTTTAAGTGTTTCCATGGAGATGGAGAGAGACACTTTCCTCTTCCTCCAGGGTACTAAAGACTTATGTTTTTATTTTAGGAAATTTTAACTGTAAAGTTTGAATATTGTTCAGCATTTCTATTCTTAAATTATTTAGTCAGAGTCGGCCCAAGGCTTAAGCAGATTTTTAGGATCCCCACAACAGTTGTTTTATTTTTCTGTTTAGAAATAAAGAATCATCTGGTGCTGACATGTTGGGATCGGGGGCCCCAAGTGAAAACCTGCTCAGGGCCCCAGAAAGGTTTCGACCGGCCCTGGATCTATGACGATGTTCTTCCCTCTGAGCTGGAAACCTTTATTTTCAGATATATTTTCCTGAAATAAATGTGGCTGAAACATTTAGGAATGTAGTTTATGTTTAATGACAAGATGCCACCCCCCCATCCGAGGCAATGCATCATGGGTTGTTGGACTGAGGTGGATAAAAATGATGACAGGAAGAAAAAACTGAACTAATTAGCTGAGTTTGGTGGAATGAGGAAGAGTCTGTGATTAGAAATCAAAGAGGAAGACGAAGGTCGGGTTGTTTGGACCGGAACGTTTCTGTTCCTGATGCTGAAACATTCAGGCCTGGTCGCGTTTCTTCCTGATTCACTAAAACGACTGATTGATCCCGGCTGGTTCTGATCAAGCAGTTATGAAACAGAACCAGGATGGATTCTGGACCAGATCCCAGGCCCGCACAGTCTCAGGGTCACCAGGGTCTCACGTGCAACAATGTCAACATATTCCGCTTTTATTTTGTCTGCTTGCGCCGCTCTGTCTCCTCTGTTTCCAAAATAAAAGCCTCCAGAGGTGGTGGTTCCTGAAGAGCACAAATTCAGTCCAAAATCAAAGCAGGTAGAACGAGGGGAACCTTCAACACCGGCTTCAGAGTTAAATTATGAATATTTATTAGAATGAAATGAGTGAAGGAGGTAGAATGATGCAACAGGAGTAAAACTGTTCACATCATTAACCTGGCATGTGTTTCACACACACAAAATAAGAAAATAAAAAATAAATTACTGCAAAACCTAATCAAGGTTCTGGGTTAGTTCCTTCAAAAATAAAAGCCACTTCTATTTCCTTTACATCATCACATTCTGTAAAACCTTGGGGCCTGGACTCCAAAATACTTCTGTTTCTCAGCAGAAAGAGAAAAAGTGTTGGCTCAGATAATACAGGAGTTGAATCTTCTTGGGGGCCCGTCCAGGATCCTGAAGCAAACCCACCAGTTTCCCAGTCAGGAAAACTTTTTTTACTTAACTTTCAGGTTGAGTTAAATTAAATACTTAAACCAACATAGCACCTAAAGACTCTAAAAGCACATCGTTACGGCCTGTTTAGGTGTGAAACAAAAGCTATGTTCACACAGCACGCAAATACGACTTGTTACATCAGCCTAAACTGGCCATAAATCTCAATCTGTTACCCAAAAGAAGATCCGATTTGTTCCACCTCAATGTGGTACTAAAAGATCTGCAATCTGTTGCATTTTATCCGACTTTTACATCATTGACGTAAGACGTGTCATAATTCTGCATCAGAAGAAAGCAGACATAGTAAATCTGGATGTAAATGAGAAGCTTTTCTTTCTCTTTCCTTCATCATTTACTCTCTGATCTGAAAAATGTTAAAATCCATCCACAGACGGCGGCGGCCATTATTACTGCTGTCTTCATTCTTCTTCTTCTCTTCAGTCGCATTTAATTAGTTTATTGAACAGCCATGTAGCAAGTAATCAGTTAGATTCACATCACCGGTTCCAGTCTGGATAGGGGTCCGACCCGTTCCGTTACGCTGGATGAATAATCAGAACCGAACCTGCGGCTGCTGACTTTGGGTCTCAACATTCCTGCTGTCAGCAGCCGTGACTGAGCGTCAACACGTCCTCCTCCAGGAGACCGTCTGTCTTCACTCTGTCCCGCTATGTTTGACTTTTGTCTCTCAGGTGATGAAGGACGGGATTTACCATGTCATCCTCACTGCTGTAACCACGGCAACCGATGAGCGACGGCCAACGATCCCTGGAGACCACCGAGGAGCAGAGACGGTCTCCAACCAGGAGGCTTCACTGGGAAACCGTCCGACCAGCTGAACCACTTAAAAACACCAGGGGAGTTTTTCCCACCCCTCATAACAAAACCGCACAATAATTTTATTGTGATTGCCTTCTTTTGTATCTGCCAAACAATAAACTCAATCTGCATTAATTTACTGAAACAAAGTGGAAAAGAACAAATTATCAGAAAAATCTCAGTAATAAAAGCAAAGCATTCAGTTTCACTTTCTGGGTCGAATGTTTTCTACTTTGTCTGGACAATGTTTTAATCGGTTCTCTGCAACAAATAAAATAACTTTGTTTTAAAAAAAAACCTGGCGAATTCATCCAGGTTTGTTTTTCAGTAAACAGTGACTGGATGTTTGTGAGCATAGCTGCTAGGATATTAAAATGAAAACAAAACCAAACATGGCTAATAAAATAAAACACTTCCAGGACCAAACACTCTTCATTTAAGAAGATATAACTTCCCTCTTAAAAATGATAAAACATATTTTCATCTGCATCAGGGCTATGAATGATGGGGGCCACACAAAGTTATTGAAAGGGTTGCAAATGGCCCCCGAGCCACACCTTGGACTCCTCTGCTTCAGGAACATAACAAATGCCAACATTAAAATTGATAAATATGGAAAACCTAGAAAAATTCTGAATATTAAATGTGTTTTTATGACACTTTACATACAGTTGAAACATATTTGAGAGGATTACCCAGTCAGATTAACGTTCTGGTTGTTTATCGTTTACCTGTGATGTCATAAGGTTGTCATGGCGATGACCAACATGTCAACACCGACAGCAGAGTGTTTGCGAACCTTTCAGAGTTTTTCCTCTTCTAACAAACATGTAACGTCTGATGACGGGTGTGTAAAAAAATGTCAGCATTTTATTTTAAAAAGTGCGCCACCTTATGTTACAGTTTTAGACTAAAAATCTGACAAACCGGCATAAAAACACACGATACAAACCACAGCGACGGACATGAGGGCCGAGAGCGACGACATTTAAACGTTAAAACCGTCTGAGGAGCCGCAGGAAGTTAAAGAGACGGCTTTTTAAAACGTCATGATAAAATTAAGATAAAACTTGTTCCTGGTCTCTCTTAGTACATCTAAAATCAAGCTAGCTGTTATGCTGCTTCAACGTTCAGGTCTGTATTTTTTTGTAATTAGAGACGACGTTCTGGGGATAAAGTAAAAGCTTTTCTCAAGATTAGAAAATAGTTCATCATAAAAACAGCATAGTGGGAACTTCAGAGAGCAGAAAACATGAATAAATATGAAACAACGGCGGCTGGTAGTTGGGGTACAGAAATAAATAAATAAAGCCAGCTGATATTCAGAACTGGATCAAGAAAATACTGTAACAGAACCAGATCATGACAGCAGAAAGTACCAGAGAGTCTCACTGAAACAACAAATTATTTTGTTGTTGGGTCACAACATTTTGTCAGTGAATAACTCGGTGAATAACTTGAACATTTAGCGATGACATCAACTGTTAGCACCTTTTGCAGGAGCCTGACATTAAAGTAACCTCAGCTCGATTGGATCCATGTTGTTGTGTTTGTGCTTTGTTTGCTCGGTAATCAGGTCCCAGAGTATCTCTGAAGAACTAAAAGTTGTCTTTTGTCCAAATCATTTGTTCTACAAGATCCAGATGTTTCAGATCCACAAAATAAACACATTAATGAAACTGAAAGGAAAGGTTGGATCCGCCTCGCTCTAATGAGAAGCAGCCAAAGTCTTAGAAAACACAAACTAGACATATTCGTCATTTCATGGAGTCAGAGTTAAGCTCTACCTCTAGTACAGAAATGTAAACATCAGTGATGAGAAAGCAGTAGAAAAAGCAGGAGGTTGATGATGTTTGGTGTTGTGGATTTATGTCAAAGTTGCTTTTGATCAAGGGCTCTGTTTGCATCACATCCCAGAAGAGCTAACAAAACAGTGAAGGCACCAGAGGGAAAAACGCTGCCGGTCCCCGGCGTCCGGGATTACACCTCAGACAAGCCCGGGTGGCGACCAGGAGGTCAGGATGCAACCAGAAACCCTTTGATCCAAGCTGGAGATGAAATCTGGCAGAATGTGTAAGACAGAGGTAATGTCCAGCGATCAAAGATCAGAAATCAAAGTGTTCCTTCAAAACAAGACGTCAGGATACAAAAACACAGAATGGAATCAAAAATCAAGTTCACTTCAGGGCGAAAAAATAAACTCCAACATCTGTCAGCATCTGGTCACCTTCAGCTCAGCGAACAGCAGCATCATGATAGACTGGTTTTCCTCCTCCAGTTACAGACGTAGAGCTGGTTTCTGTGGAGAAACAGCTGGGTTAAAAACCCAACGTTCATTTCTGAACAGTGGTTCTCAAGCTTGTAAATCTGTTACTCGTTTTCACTTCTACAGGAAAGAAACTCAAGCTTTGTGTTTGCAGATGGCAAAAAGATCCCGGATGAGCCCCCAAATACACCACATCTCATCTTCTGTTATATGAGATGATCATCTTAATTCATCTGTTTTTACAGGTGTGGTGAGTGAAAACATGGCCGGGCTGGTCAGCAGTCTGATGACTTTATCCAAACACCAGTGGACCAATTCTGGTACAGAAACACTTTTTCTCACATCTTGTACCAGAGTGTGGTTTTATGTGGCACACAACACTTTGTTTCAATAAAAAAACAATAAATTCACTAACTGAAAATATTAGCAAAGTTAACCCTAAAGCCCGAACCATAAGGCTAATCCTAAAATACTACACAATATAGCAGTATTTAGCAGAAGCTAATGCAAACAACAATTCAATTTCTATCTGCCCTGGAAAGATTACAAGCATTCAGCAGCAATTTAGCTGTGACATTATAATCAACATATTCTGCCTGTAGATGTTATATTTATGTTTACATATGATCCACTGTCTATTTATTTTGTTCCTGTTTGAAATAAAGTTACTCTGGGGAAAAAAGAGAACATGACAAAACTGCCCGTAAACAGATTTCAAAATAAGAGCATGAATATAAATGACTATTAGAATTATTAACAATTTCAACACTTGAACTTTTTTCAACTGAAACTTCACAAAAGATAAATTCAGTTTGGGGAAGCTAAGATATTTTTAAAGCGCTATGCTAAAGGTTAGCTCTGCTACTAGCGCATCGAAGGACTACAACAGCTCATTGATGATCCCTAAGAGTTTAAAGCTGAGCATAGCTGATGTTGGTAGAGTCTGCTAAGGCTTCTGGGTAGTGTAGTGCTTAATGAAGCCTGGTCAGGAACGACCAGGCATGAAAACTGAAGCCTGGGTGAGCAGCGCAGGTCTGGTTATACCTGGAGGTCTGCGGCTGCCTGGACGCTACGTTGTGGAGCTTCCTCTTCTCTCCAGGAATCTGTGGCAGGAAGAACAGTTAGTTTGTGTTCAGGCTGAATGTGAACAGAGCTGAGAGGCGAACAACAACTTTTCTGTTCAGCTCTTTGAGGCTGATGAGCCTCTCCAGGCCCTCCTGCTGTTTTTCAGCCTTTACAGAAACACAGGTGCAGCTTGGTTCGTCTTCACATTTCTACTGTTTTGATTTCACACAGAAAATTCTAAATATCTGAGGATCTATCAGCTTAAATATTCAAACCTACATGGCAAATATCTGAGAAGTAATTTCAGGTCAGCATTAAATATACGGATAAAAAAAAAGTCAGAGCACTCACACTTGCGTTTGCCGGACAAAGTCTGCAAAGCGCTGATCTCTGGAGCACAACTCGATTATTCTGAGACGCTCCTGGATCTCCTGCGGAGAGGTCAGAGGTCAGCGCACGGAGATCAAGTTTATGTAAGAGCGCAGTAGGAGGAGAAGTAAAAATACTCGTCTACGTAGTACAAACATCCTGCTGAGCTGAACACGTCTGAGCCAAAGAAACGTCACAACATGGTGTCAGATCACAGGACTGAAGTCAGAGCTCAGAGGAGAAAGTCGCCTGGTAATCAGGAGCTCAGGAGCTTCAGGGACAACGAGATGCTAACGCCACAGAGATCCAGAAGCACAACGACCTCACCTCATTGGAGAGAGCCGTGTTCTGGCAGATGCTCTGTATTTCTTCACTGGTCAGTTCTTTGGAGCAGCACTGGTTCAGGGTGGAGTCGCAGCACTGGTGGTACTGGGGCAGGCTGTCATCGTAGCGCCGGTAGTACTGAGCAGAGACCGGGTCGCTCTCAAACATCGGGTTGAACTTCGTGGCTCGCTCCAATGTTGGAACGCTTTCATGGCGCCTAAAATGTCACAAGGTCAAACATTTTATTTTCACATTAAGCTAAATTTGCTCCTAAAAGTGAAAGATTTGGCCAACCTGAGTGGGTCCTCCGTGTCTTCACCGTCATACTGCTCTCTGAGGGTTCTGGCCAGGAAGAAGATGATTCCTCCAGCCACCAACAGGAAGCCGACCACTGAGGCGATGGCGATGCCGACCACCAGCGGCTCAGAGACGTACTCCTCACAGTGCTCACCACGGTACCACCAGTTCTCCCCAACACGACACCTGCAGAACCAACTGGGTCAACCTGAGCCAAATCTGCAGAATCCCTTCACAAAGCTCTGCTTACACGGTTTAATGAAAAATATTCACTAATATGCAGATGATGGAATCTTTTATTTTACATTTAATATTAATACTTTATTGCAAATATTCACTTGTATGCAGATGATGTTTTATTTAACAGTTGGTAGAGATACTAACATCAGTTTCATCCTATTTTACTTAAATTACAATTATAGTAATTATAATATGCAGAAAATATTAAGCAGAAGAAGACAGATGATTGTTAAATAGTAAAGAATATAATTCAGAATTCAATTTAATGTTGAAAAAGTAACAAAACCTCTGCCTGACGTTAGCTAACTGGAACATAAGGAGGGCTAATTCATTTTTTACAGTATACTAACCACATCACACCAGTTTATTTTCCCCTACCTGCAGATGGCGCCCTTGCCAGGGATGATGTCACATTTGCCGTCATTGAGGCAGAAGTTGTGCTGAGCGTCACAGACGCTCTGACACGGCAGGCCGTCAATGCTCAGGTATCCAGGATCGCACACACACTCTGCCTCTCCTGACCACTGGTTCACCATGCACTTGGAAAACTCATTACAGGCCTGGAACTTGCAGGGATCCGCCCGGTCACCTGCCAGGTAGAGAAGAAATGACCTCAGAGCCAATGAATCACATCAAAACAGAAACTCCACCTGAGAACGAGTCGCTCTCTCAGACAGTTCATCACAAAGTCACTCCAGATGCTTCGACAGGATAATTTCTTTCCTTTCTACAATGATTGACTCTTCAAGTCAAAGTTGATGTTTCCAAGGCAACATCAACGTGTATTCCCTCTTTCTAATGATGCTGAAGCGACCATAGAGTTTGTTCGGTGACCCCGGCGAGGCCTGCAGCCTCTAAGTGACCTGGCAGGTTTAGCTTGTGCTTGTGCAATGGAAAACGTGTCTGCAGTGAAGATGAGTTGAGTAAACTGATTATCCAGAGTTTACAGTGAGTCACTGTTGTAGCTTAGCTTGATTAGTCAGTGGAGAGCTCCTAACAATGGCTCAGACAGATTAAAGTGGAGTCGCAATGCAGAAACAATGAGTTATTTACTCTTCAGTAAACTCTTACATAAACCCAGCAGGGGTCTCATTGCCCACATAAAAACCATTAATGGATCACCCAAGATCTCCTAAACTCAGATCCTAGCAGTTAATTTGTTCAAAAATCCACCCAGTGACCTTTCAAATTAAACTGGTTTCTACAGTTTGTAGAGTTTTCTGGTTCTGATACAAGAAATGTCAAATTTCAAAAGCATCCAATAAGTCATCGTTGTAGTGCAATAAACGTTCCATCATGTTTACGATCAAACGACATTCTACGGATTAAAACCGGTAAACAACTGCCACCACCCAGTCATTACATTTTAAAGACTTATGGAGGAGGAAAACACCTAGTGTTCAGGCAGATGGAGACAAACAAACATGATGTTGATACTGCAGTCGGTGCCACTGGTCACGTTCCTCCCAGACGGATTATCTGAGGTATTAGATCAGATCCTAAGAGGTGAAAGGGCAACTGAGACGCGGCAGCGCTGCACAAACAAGCTGAAAACCAGCCAGGCGTAAGAAGACTCAATGGTTTTCTGCTCACTAGGCTCACTGCTCCTAATTTATAATGAATTTAGATTTAAGTGGAACCAAACCCCTGTTCTTCCCATGGACTCGAACATATTTCCTCCTCCAGGTTTGGTTGGGTTGAGTCTCACCTGATTCAACGTCCAGTGAGTACTTGTCGATGGCCAGGTTCATGGTGTGGTAGGCCGTGTTGGCAAAGTCCTCCAGAATCAGGTAGATGATGTTGGTGACCTCTTTGGGAACCGGTTTGCCAAAACGCATCCTGCTGTTTACAACAATGCTGCCATTTCTGAAGTTCAGGATCTCCAGGTTCTGGAAGTTGTTCAGGTTGGACTGAAGGTACGGGACCAGCTGTAAAGAAAAGACAGAAAGGTCACCAGAGGATCCGTAATATGAACCTATTTAATGGAATCTGGTTCTTTGAGATTCTCACCAGGTGTATGAACTGCTGTTCTAGAGATTTGTACTCTGAGGAGCTTTTGTTGAAGAGGTTCCTGGAGAACGCCATGTTGGTGACCCTCAGGCTGAAGAACACGGTCAGAGCTCTGCCCGGCTGGCCTGGTAAAGGAAAAGCTTCCAGGTCTGAACCCCGAGCTTCACTGGAGAAGCCGCTGCTTTCCCCATCAGTTTCCCCAGAGCCGTACTGGAACAGGTCGATGCTCACATCGATACTGGGCATGTCAGAGAAGTCATAGTCCAAGTTGATGACAGAAGAGCTGTCATTAACATTGGGTTGTGAGGAAGACGGTGTTGGAAGGAGAGCAGTGACTTCTCCTCCAGAAGGTTCTGGTTCCACTTCGCCATGTGAAGGAGCCTCTTCCTTTCCAAAATGTTCTCCTTCCTCTTCTAAAGGTTTTACTTCTCCTACAGAAGGTGACCTTTGCACCTCTTCAGAATGTCCTTCAACAGGCTCTACAGGCACAACCGGAGACGCAGTTCCTTTTCTAGAAGGTTGAATTTTCACCTCTGGAGTTACTTCTCCTTCTCCAGAAGGTTCTACTTTTATTTCTGGAGATTCAGGTTCTACTTCTCCCCCAAAATGTTCTTTTTGTTCTTCAGCAGGTTCTAATTTGCCTCCTAAAGTCCCTTCTTCAGGTCTAGAGGTTTCCAGTTCTTGTCCTGACGGTTGCACTTCCACACCTTCTCCTTTTGGAGAGTGGAGGTCTTCTCCAGGTTGTTCTCCCAGTGATGTCGATTCTAAGTCCTCCGGAGGAGTTTGCTTTTCTCCACCAGAAGCTTCACTCTTCACTGTCACAGTTTCAGTTTCTGAGGATTCTACATGTGATTTGACTCCGGCGTCCTCCAGAGGGTCCGTTTTGTCTTTTGGAGGTTTTTCAGGCTTAAAAGCTACTTCTTCCTCATCCAAAGGTTTAACAATTCCCTCAGAAGGTTCATTTGTCATTGTAGAAGGTCCTGCTTCCTCTCCTGAAGGTTCAGTTGTCTCCATGTGTTGCTCTGAAGTATCCAGTGATCCCCGTCCAGAATCAGTTGGAGTCTTTTCTCCTGGTGTCGACTGAAAAACGTCTGAAGAAGTGGAGCTTGTGGAAACATCGGTGACCTCCTCGTGGTGAAAGAGATCCTCATCTTCTGGCACCGAGTCAGACACTCGAGTGAAAGGCGACTCCTTCTCAGGGGACAGTGCAACGCTCTGCTCCAGGGCTGGGGGTGAAGTTGAGATTGGAGCTGCTGTGGTTGTAGTGACAGCAATGACTTCATCCACAGCCAGGTCCTGGTCCAGACCTTCAGTGGAAGGTAGTGTCATGGGGGACTGAGTGGTTCCTAAATGCTGCTCCTCCAAAATCTCAATCTCACTGGTTGCTCTTGTTTCTGGGAGCGGCGGCTCAGATTTGTCAGCCAGGACCTGAGGCTGTTCTGGACCAGCAGTGGCTGTTTCACCGCTGAGTTCACCGACTGTGACCGCCTGCACTTCAACAAATGTAGGCAGGTCCAGAGTGAGAGGAGCTTCAGTTTGAGTTTCTGGTAAATCAAGAACAATAACCTCTTCACCTTTCATCTTTAGGATATCTAAGACAGTGACCCCCAAAATCTCATCCTTCAGGTTTTCAGTGGCCTCTTGATACCTGATGCCAGAATCAGCTGGAGTCCAGGTTTTAGGTTCAGGAGAGGATGTAACTGTTAGGGACTGAGTCTCAACCAAATAAAAGTCGTCATGGAAACCAGATGCTTCCACTGTTTGAACAGAATGGTCCACCGTCATGGCTGCCTCAGTCGAAGGTAGAAGAACTTGAGGAGTGGTGACGTCTGGTGGGTCTGTGCTCAGAGGCATCACCAGGACATCATCCAGAGGTTTCTGTGTGTGAGAGTCATCAGACATGGAGGTTGTCTCCAGTAAAACATCATCGGTTTTAGAGGTTGCTGGTTCCACAGCAGCATCATCCGTGTCCATCTCCAGGTCAGGTGGTGGTAGGACTTCATGGCTACCGACCCCCTGGTCATAAGGGATGTCAGATGTTTCTGAAGCCTTCAAAGACCACAGATAAGAATCCTGATAATCTCCAGAGAAACCAGATCCAGATCCATGATCAGACATGGCCTCAGAGGGTTTTGGAGGTAAAGTGACTGCAGAGGAACCTTCAGGAACAACCTTTTGGTTTTCCACCTGGTGGTCATCCACAACGCTGGGAGGCGTAGTGAGCAGAAATCCCTCACCTTCAATGTTTCCACCATCTGTAAAGCAAATGAACCCATCAACCGACTGATCTGATCGAGGAAAACAACAGAGGTTTTATAGACTGAGATGATTCTTACCGTCTTTAGTTATCAGCTCCAGATCAACTGTCTTTTGGCCTTTAACGGTCTGTGGAGATGTTGTACTTTCATCGAATAAGAAGACATCGTTTTCACTCACTTCCTCACTGTGTGGACCTTTCCACTGGTCTCTGGTGTCAAACAGGAAGTCCTCCTTCTTCAGGAAAACCTCGCTGGTGTCTGGCTCATGGATCGGTGCATCGGGAGGTTTCTCTGCAGCCAGTATGTTATCCTGAAAACAAGGAGCCATCATTCAGCCTCTACTCATTTAAATCTGTCAAAGTTTCATCTAGAAAACAGAATTTGTTCAGCTCACCATGTTGTTGTAAGCTTCATCCGGTTTACTTGTGGGTCTCACAGGAGGAGCGTTCCCTGCTTCAAATATAAAAACATTTCTGTAAGGGAGTCAATATTTCTTCAATATGTTCACTAAAGTCAAGCTAAGTTTGATTTCACAGCACATTTCATCAACAAGGCAGTTCAAAGTGCTTTACACCATAAAAACATAAGTAATCAATTATAAAACAAGCAATAAACTTTATATTTTGTCAAATTTTGGGCCTTATCACCAGTTTCTAAAGACAAAACAAGCAAACGTACCATTTTCCAGGCTGTCTAGGCTGCCGTTGGTCAGGATGTTGTCTTTGTGCAGAGCTTCAGTGATGTAGTTACGGAAATCAGTGATGGTGTAGATGACGGTAGGCTGCTCAGCGGAGCCAACGTAGCTCCGCTCCACCTGGTTGTTCTGCAGAGTGATGAAGTCCAGAGTGTCGCTGGAGATCCCGCCGCTTTCCACCTCCAGATCCAGAGTGATGGCGTAGTGGACCTGCACCACCAGACCCCTGATGGGACCAGAACACAGAACGGCTCAGTCAGCCCTCAGGTACAAACACCATCCAATCATCTAAAACATCTGAAGAAGAAATTATTTTAGATAGTAAATTAGTGTTGACTGGATCTGGTTGTTATCTGATTAGCTTCACCATGGTAGAAGATTATTACATTTACATTCATCTTGTTTGTTAGTTCATGTTGATCAGACGTTGTTCACGCCCGAACCTGGTGACCAGCTGGATGGTCAGTGGAGACTGGGCTGGTCTGACGGAGCGGTGAGAGTAGAGTTGGTCACAAAGCTTTAAGGTAATCCTGTAACGGCTGCAGGTGGCCGCCGAGCGTCTTATCCCACTTAAGACCTGATTGACTATCGATAAGGACATTAAGCAGAAAGCGGAGCGGCAGACCTGTTGTTCAGAGCAACAGGTGAGTAAAGATCTGGTCCAGAGGGCCAGCCTGCCTTCAGCCATAAGTATGATGCCCATTTATGATCAACTTGCTTTGAACTCCAGAGGATCAGGCTTTTTAAATCTTACATTATCATTATCTATTTTTGAGGCTTTCCTAGATTTTAGCTTCCCATCAGCCTGAAGCTCCTCTGCAGCAGGTTTTCACCTCCACAGCCAGCTGGAGGGGCATTAATCAATGTTCCTGCCAGAAAGGGGCCAGGGGTTAAGTCACCCATAAAGCCTGACAAGACGTCAGGGTAGACGCCAACTAATCCCTCAGCAGAAGTGAAAACACAAGTCTCAGAGCAGCAGAAGTTGAGGAGAGGAGAGTGACGCCTTCAGAGGCAGCAGGGTTACAGGTTATGGATGAGCCCAGCTGCACAGAGCAATAATGAGGCAATGTTTGGGAGGCCCAGACAGAATGAGGACAAACTTACCGCTGCAGGTCCTTCTGAGGCCTGAAAACACAAACCGAACCACAAATGAGCCGACAGAAACCAGGAAAGATGTCACAAAAATCATCATTAAACGTGACAGAGAAACTTAACTTTTTGTCCAGCTTGCTTTTAAATCCAAAGTTTACTACTTATAAATGACGGTTCCTAAGGTCAGCTGTAATCTAAGTCAATTAAACTGTACCTGAATTCAATTATGTCAAGGCTCCTGAAGCCTGGCAGCCTGTCGAAGGCATCTTCAACCTGTCAGAGGAGACAGAGGTTAAAACCTGGAGCTGGTCAGACCAGAACAACCAGAGAACCAGGCAGTTACTCCACAGGTAATCATCTATAAAGGTCAGTATATGTTCATCACTTCCTGATCTACTCTGGTTTTAAAGCTTTTTGTGAATGAATCATTAGTATGTCATAGTTCAAAGGTCATAATCCAAACACAAACTGAAGAAACCTTAGAGGACCGAAGGTGAGACATGTTCAGGAAACAAAGGCTGTTTTTTTCATTCCCTTGCAGGATGTTTGTCTCACCACATCTGGACTGTTTGGAATCATTTAAAGAGCAACAAGAGTCTCAGTAGAGGAAGGAAAGCTAAAAGTCTTCCTAATCGGCACAATAAAGACCCACACTTTAGTCTTTAATGAGTGAAATCTGCAACTCGGACCTGTTATTCAGAGTTCAGTGGCCTGTGGCTGCCCTCTTCTTCTTCTGCTGATTCTATTAGTGCAGTTATCCACTTCATATTCCCTCATTAAAGATCCTGACCATGACATTCAAACCATAAACTGCTTTCCCGCGTCACTGACATGGAGCGAGGCCCATAAACCTCCCAGTGGAGCGGGAACACACCGGCGCTTCGCTCTGCTTTCCTGGCAGCGCTGCTTTTTCCACCGGCTCGAGGTGAGTCACTGCTCGTATACTGTATGTTCTCCGCAGCCTCTGCGGCTCGTATAGCTGCTCCCTGGCAGCCGCAACAAGCTGAGCTGTAATGCATAAAGATACTTAAAGCGTGAAAGTCAGGCGAGGCCTTTAAACCGGAGCCAAAGTCCTGAGTCTGCAGTTTGGAAGAAACCACAAGCAAGTCAGTTTGGTTCTGAGTGAGTGTTGTGGACGTCATTGAGAGAGAAAGACTCAAAACAAGAAGATGGTAACAACACAGAATCATTTTCAGTCGGTGCTGATGAAACCATGAGGAGAAAACAGAGCAGAGGGGGGAAAGACGGCACCGCTGCTCAGAAACAGCTTTCAAAAAAGACCTGCGTAAGCTTGCTCTCAGTGGATTCATTGACCTTTGACCCTTACAGCATTAAGTACACGTCTGGTATAGATTGGACAGATGCTGACCTTGCGTTTGAACTGCTTGGCCAGCTGCTGGTACTGGAAGCTGCTGGGGTCTCTCAGAGCGTTGCTGTAGGTTTCTCCCTTCAGTTTGATCCGCTGCTCCACCACAAACTCCTTCAGGGGCCGCAGGGGTCGCAACAGCGTGTCGTCTATCTCATTACCAATCTGAAAACACAAGACATGCCCAGATGCTCATCTGATGATGGAGTCAACACTTTGAGCAATCACTGTGAAATATTCTACATCTGCTTACCGAATTATCCTCCTCTTCCTCCTCCACAAGGTCACTGTTCCCCAAAAAGATGTCTTGTTCTACTGGTACATCAGGAAAGTTTCCATTGTTGGTTTCCACTACATACTTAGGAGAGCGTGTTGTGGACCAGGTGGTTGCCTCCTCTGTAGGTCCCACTGTTGATGTTCCTGGTGTAGTTTCCTCTGCTACACCTGGAGCTTTATTGGCCGGTGGGAGAACCACTAGGGTACCGTTCTCTCTTGGTAAGACCTTTTCCTCAGGGATGACAGTCTTGGTTGTTTCGTCAAGGCTGATAGTCTCCACCATTTCCTCAGGGACGACAGTCTTGGTTGTTTCCTCAGGGACGACAGTTTTGGTTGTTTCCTCAGGGATGATAGTCTCCACCGTTTCCTCAGGGACAACAGTTTTGGTTGTTTCCTCAGGGATGATAGTCTCCACCGTTTCCTCAGGGACGACAGTTTTTGTTGTTTCCTTAGGGACAACAATCTTGGTTGTTTCCTCAGGGACGACGGTCTTGGTTATTTCTTCAGGGACGACGGTCTTGGTTGTTTCTTCAGGGACGACGGTCTTGGTTGTGTCCTCAGTGATGACAGTCTTGGTTGTTTCCTTCGGGAGGTCAGTCTTGGTTGTTTCCTCCGGGAGGTCAGTCTTGGTTGTTTCCTCCGGGAGGTCAGTCTTGGTTGTTACCTCAGTGATGACAGTCTTGGTTGTTTCCTCAGGGAGGTCAGTCTTGGTTGTTTGTTCTGGGACGACAGTCTTGGTTGTTTCCTCAGGGAGGTCAGTCTCAATCATTTCCTCAGGGACGACAGTTTTTGTTGTTTCCTCAGGGACAACGGTCTTTGTTTTTTCTTCAGGGACGACGGTCTTTATTGTTTCTTCAGGGACGACAGTCTTTAATGTTTCTTCAGGGACGACAGTCTTGGTTGTTTTTTCTGGGACGACAGTCTTTGCTGGTTCCTCAGGGAGGTCAGTCTTGGTTGTTTGTTCTGGGACAACAGTCTTGGTTGTTTCCTCAGGGAGGTCAGTCTCAATTGTTTCCTTAGAGACGACAGTTTTTGTTGTTTCTTCAGGGACGACGGTCTTTATTGTTTCTTCAGGGACAACGGTCTTTATTGTTTCTTCAGGGACGACAGTCTTTATTGTTTCTTCAGGGACGACAGTCTTGGTTGTTTCCTCATTGATGACAGTCTTGCTTGTTTCCTCAGGGACAACAGTTTTGGTTGTTTCCTCAGGGACAATAGTCTTGGTTGTTTCTTCAGGGACAACAGTCTTTGTTGTTTCCTCAGGAACAACGGTCTTGGTTATTTCTTCAGGGACGACGGTCTTTATTGTTTCTTCAGGGACGACAGTCTTGGTTGTTTTTTCTGGGACGACAGTCTTGGTTGTTTCCTCAGGGAGGTCAGTCTCAATCGTTTCCTCAGGGATGATAGTTTGGGGTGTTTGCTCAGGGACGACAGTCTTGGTTGTTTCCTCAGAAGGAAGCTCATCAGGGATGACAGTCTTGATGGATCCTTCTTCTGAAGGTGTCTCTAGAAGGGCTTTGGTCACAACTTCTGGAGGTGTTTCACTGGGTTCTTCAGCTTCAAGAATATTTTCAGTCACTTTGATCGCAGGTTCAACCTCGTGGGAAGTAGTTTCTTTGATGGTTTCCCCTTCAGAACCATGTGGAGATCCAGTTACTATGTCTTGTCCAATAGCTCCCTCCAACTCAGTCACAGGTAACCCTTTTGAGTCTTCTGGGCCTTCAATAGTTACACTAGTCAATTCTCTTTCAGGGGTTTGTGGTACCAACAACTCCTCTGGAACATCTGTTGTTCCTTTGGCTACTTTATCTGACGTCTCAGTGGTTCTGTCGTCTCCAACTTTAAACGGTTCCCCTGCTGCATCTGTAGATGTTGGAAGAACACTAGCTTCATCTTCATCATGTCTTAAATGAGATACAGTCTCTTCAAGTCCTTCTGTAGGTTCCATTTTACCAGAAGGTTCTCCTACAGGTTCACGTGGTGCTGGTTGGCTTGTTGGTTCTGTTATTGTCTCAGTCTCTTTGGGGAGTTCTGTTTCTGGTACAGATTCCCTGGGTTTTGGATCTTTACCTGGTTCTGATTCTTGTGGTGGTTCTTTTACTGCTTCTTCAGAAGCATCTTTAAAGTCAGTTGGCTCTGGCACCAATTCTGGCTGTTCGGCGGTTTCTGTTTCTAGTTTTGTTTTGTGTAGAAGCTCTTCAGCAGTTTCTACTTTGGGGCCTGGTTCTCTTGTAGGTTCTGTTTTAGTTGGTTCTTCTATGCGGTCCATTTCTTGAGGTGGTTTAATGGTTAATTCGGCTTCTTGTGTTGTTTCTTTAATGAGTTCAACCTCTTGAGCTGTTTTTTCTATGGGTAAAGGATCTTGTGTTGGTTTCTCAAAGGTTCTAGATGGTTCTTCTACAGCTTTTGCTTCTGGAGCAAGTTCTTTGGCGGGTCCAGCTTCTTTTATTGTCTCTGTGGAGGAGTCTGTTGTCTTTTCTGGATCTCTTGTGGGTTGAGGTCTTTCATCTTTGGTTACTTCTTCTGTGGGTTCAGTGGTTGGTTCTCTTTCTTGAGCTGATTCTTTAATTTGTTCGGATTCCTGGCCTGGTTTCTGTGTAGACTCAGGTTCTTGCGCTGGTTCTTGTTCCGGTTTTACATCTGGATCCCCTTCAGCCAGTTGTCCTGTAGAGTCTTCTGGTTTCCGTTGAACGATGATGGAATCTATTTCTTGTGAAGGCTCTACGGTAGATTCTGGAGCCTGTGATGGTTCAGGGGATTTTGCTTCAACTGTTTTTTCAGTGGTTGCAGTTTCTTCAGCTGGTTTGGGTTCTTCTGGTTTAGTGGTTGGTTCTGGTTTTTGAGTTGATTCTTCATAGGGATATACTTCCTGGGTTGGTTTCATAGTGACTTCAGGTTCCTTTTCTAGATCTGCAGCAGCTTCTGTTTTTTCTTCAACTTTTTTAATTGGTTCTGTGATGGTATCTGGTGTTGGTTCTATTGTGGGTTGTGGAAACTGTTCTGGTTGAGCTGTGGGTTCTGGTGCTTTTGCTTCCACTGTTTGTGTGATTTCCATTTCTGGAGCTAGCTCTGTTTCCCCTGGTGGTTTAGTGGTTGGTTCTGCTTTTTGTTTTGTCCCTAAAGTGGAGCTTATTTCCTGGACTGGTCCGCCTGTGGCCTTAGGTTCTGGTACTGGATTTCCAGTAGGGTCTGTTTGTTCTTTGACTACTTTCTGTTCTGTTGGTTCTGACAGTATTTCTGTAATTTCTCCTGTGAAAGTCAACTCTGTTGCAGGCTCTGCTCTCTCAAGAGTTTCTAACTTGAGTTGCAGGTCATGTGCCGGTCTCTCAACCGTCCTGTCCTCTGCAGGTTCTGTGTCATCTCCTAGTTCTGTTTTATCTTCTGCTGTTTTTTCTACCATTTCTGGTTCCCTTGAAACAGTTCCTGGAGGTTCTCCTACAGGTTTTGGTTCATGTGCAGTTCCTTCTCTGGGTGCTGGTTCTTCTATAATGCCATGCTGATCTTGCTTTTTGGGTTCTGCAGGTGTTTTAGGTTCAGCAGAACCTCCTGTAGCTTCAGTTTTTGCATAGTCTGTTTCAGTTTTAATTGTCACTGGTTCCTCTTCAGGGAACATTTTGTCCAGTGGTTCCAGCTGCTCTTTTGAATCTGTTCCCTTGATGGTGTTTTTTGCTGTCTGAAAACTTTCCTTTTCAGCACCAGGCTCTGTTTCTCCTTCCACCATATTATCTTCTGTAAGTATAACAGTACTTTCATGTTTTGTTTCCACCTCTATCACATGCTCTGGCATTGATGTTGAAACAAGAACAGTTTCTTTGGTAGTTTCCTCAGGTGTCATTGTCCGTATTGTTGGGATTTCTTGAACAATCTCTCCTTCTACAGTAAGGAGAGGTTTAATTGTCATCTCAGTAGTTTGTGTTACTTCATCCATCTTGCTGGTAGTCATCAGTGTGGAGTCCAGAGAAGGAACGGATTCTTGCTCTGGAATCTCATTGATTTCTGTCTCGTCTTCAGACTCTACCATCAGAAACACAGTTGGTGTCATCTCTTTGCTGACCATTATCTCATCTTGGCTAACTTCTACTGCTGCCTCTAATGGATCGTCTACCTGTGGCGATTCCGCCTCACCTTTAGAACCCAAAGAAACATCAGTTTCAGGAGCAAAGGTTTCAACAATGGATTCCTGTACAGCCTCTCTAGGTGTCTCTGTCAAAATAACACCAGGGATGGGATCTAAAGAGTTATCCAGGATTTCCTCCTGGATGGGGCTAACTAAACTCCTAGCAGTTGTCCCAGGTGTGTCTTCAGCAACAACAGGAGGGATAATTGGAGTGAAGGTTTCTGCAGTAGGGGGCGTAGTGGGCTTTGGAAGAACCACAACCGCAGGTTCTGTGAGGACTTCTTGAGCAACCAGCTGTGTTGATGGTTCCTCATCCTCTGGTATTACTACAGACACACTGTTCAACTCTTCAGTAGTAGTTTCAAGAAGCTGTTCTTCTTCTGCTCTCCTGACATCAGTCCCAATCTCCTGACCCACCGGGTCAAAAGGTTGGTGTGTAACAGGGTGGGAAACATCCATGATCATCTCTACAGTCTCCTCTGAATTGACTCCAACATTTAAAACGTTTCTGACCACCTCGGCCGGACTCTGTGAAGTAATACTCGGTACAGTTTCCAGGATATCATTAGAGTCTTCTGCCATGGCGTCAGCAGCAGGGTAAGCGGTTAAATCTGCAGGAGAAGTCGCTGCAGCCTCTCTAAGTGGAGCTTCAGTTGCAGACAGCGATGGAGTCCAAGAGGTGACTGGAGAAAGCTCCTGCTGACGGACTGTAATAGCTTCTGATCCAAGGGCGACGCTGTTGTCTCCTGTGGAAAGGAATTAGTGGAAGCTCAGCCTCATATAAAGGTTAGAACAAAAGAACAAAGGAATATCAGCTGCTAGCTAAGGGGTGCTACCGTCTTCTTTAGTCAATTTCATTTGTTACACCTCTTCGATGGTTCAAACAGAACCTGAAACAGCTTTCTAGACTTCACAAGGCTTCAAAGTTCACTGTTTGACCTTTGTGTATTGAATGAAGCTAATGAGGCTTTCTGTTCTCTGAGCTTCACTTGACAACAGTGAAAGTTGCTCTCAGACAACCTGAAGGTTGAACAGATAAGTTCAGCTGAACGTCGGGTTTGGTGAAATGGTTCGGAAATCATTATTCTGCAGCAGGTCTGGTTTTTCCTGGTAATCTGAGGGGCTGAAACACAGCCAGCCTGGTGATGCTGCCTCTACCGGCTGTGATCGCACTAACCCTGATAGCTAACTCAGTCCGGTCTCCATGTCCCCTGCTCCGACTCCGTCCATTGACCAGGCTGCTGCCCGTAAATAGGCTTATAGGTCTATTCTGAGAGCGGAGGCTGTGACGGGAATCAACCCCCCTCACAGAGAGCGACCGGGGTGTAAGGTGAGGCACGGCAGCTCCTGACTGTCCAACCTGGGCTGAACACCAGGCCTCATGCTGAGCAACTTCTGCTCCAACCTTCAGGGGGAGGCAACTAATCCCATGTTCCTCCTGGGCCTCCATAGAGAAAAATATTTCTACTGAAACTCTTTAACATTGGTTTGAAGGTTACTGCAGCCCAATGCCAATAACAGCTAATGTTCAGGAGGTGATTGGAAATGAGTACCGGTTAATAATCTCATCTCTACTTCAGGGCCAATAGTTGATTATCATTGAGACAAACAGAAGGAGCAAAACAACAAACAAACTGCTTTCATTCACTGACGTTTAGATTTCATTTCTCAGTGAGTTCAGAGTAAACTAACATGGCCGACAAAGAGGAAGCAATGGTTGTAGTCTGTGGTTAATTTTAGCAGAGAAAAAATTATATGAAAAGACATCAACCAATCTTTCTGGTGCACCATTGCAGGAGCTTTGGAGCTGTCAGACTAGCTAAACGTTTCATCCATCACAGTGTCATGATGCGCATTAGAGCCACTGTAGATAAACCTAAAATTAGTAAATTTCTGCCATAAAACTAAAATGAATCTAAACTAATCAAGAAAAAAAACAAGGAAATATTTTGCGCTTATACTGTTGAAATTTTTTGACTTTTGAATCTTTTTCTAGAAAATATCTGAGATTAATCTAAAAATGTCTGAGTTTTCTGGTGTAAATTTACTCCCTTTTTCTACCTCCAATGTCTCCAACATGCTGCTGTAGGTGAAGCTCACAAGCAAAAGTAAATGCAGATAATGAATAAAGACTCAATGTTCTCTGCTTGTTCCCAGGTTCTGCATCATCCTAACAGGATGTTTGTGTGCTGAGTGAAACTCTGGACTGGTTGGTTGGGTTTAGGGAAAGTCTGTTGATCTTGGTTCTATAGATTCTGGTTTATGTCAATGGAAAATATGCAAAGCAGCTTCTACCTGGTAGAGTCCAAACGGCAGGCGGTTCAGTCTGGACAGGCGGTGCCGATCTGCAGGACAAACAGACATGATTAAATAAACCAGAGGTAAAACGAGGCAATTCCATCTGCAAAGGGGGATGCCAACTTTTCTTCTGACACTGAAGCAAATCCAGAACATGTGTTTATCCCTTGTTTCGGAATCAGAAACCAAAACCTCAGTTTATGGTATAGCTGCCCATGTTATGCAAGTCATTAAAATAGTTGGAATTCCCCTTTAAATTACTCTAAATGCAGCCATGTTTGCTCAGCAGCCTGCAGGAAGCGTCTCTCACACAGTCAGTCCTCCAAACGAGGCGTCCTCTGGTCTATGAGCCGACAAAGCAGCAAAGCTGAGCGGCTCTGGGCTGGAGTCATTACACTTCCTCAAATCCTCCTTTAATTTTCCTGTTTCTGCTCCATACTAAAAGAAACCGAGTGTTTATATCAATGATTCGTTTTAAAATATATTTCCATGTAAACACTCAGGCTGTGTTTCAACCTAATGTCCAAATATTTACTGTAGAAACTTCAGACACAAACAGACACTTCAGGCTCCGCCAAGTTTTCCTCCAGGTTCCTTCAATATGTGTTTACTGGATTTCAGATGAAGTCAAACGTAGAAATGCTCACTGGAGTAGCATCTGAACCTCTGAATACAGATTAAAAGGTATTTTCTCATGTAGAAACAAAGATTCCTTCCCAACAGGTTTGTGTGAAAACAGACTCAGATATTCGAGAGACTGCTGACATCTCTGATGCTTAGAGATCCAAAGTGGGAACCACCAGGAATCCAAAGCTTGTCCCAGACCTGGCAGACGGCCTTCTTCCTCCAGGTGATTTGGGAATCTCTTCGTCCTGAGATCTACTGGTCCACACCTGCAGTGGACCAGCCAGTTCCGTTTCAGGTTCTTGTGAAACCATGCAGAAAAACTCTCTGTTCTGACTTTCTTTTCACCCTTCCCTGGTTAGAACTCAGAACAGTGATATCACATGTTTCTTCAGGCCTTTAGACAAACTCCTGGTCATTTTGGATTCTGGTTGTTTTAGTTTGTAGATTCGTTGGTTTAGTTAGAAGCTTGTTTGGGTCTGTCTCGTCTAGCCTGACCTTTCTGTTCAGAATGACTCCAGCCCGGCTCTGGTTGCTGGTGAAGCCTACCTGCATGGAGGAGAGCCTGAGGAGACGGGAACACTGCAGCCGGTGAGGAGACGACACGGGTCAACACAAACACAACACCAATCAGCTTCACACTAATTCTCATCAAACCACCCGTCTCTTCACAGATCCACCAGAACCAGGACAGGAAGTTTACTGACCTGTTCAAGGCAGCAGCCAGGGCGACTCTCTGAAACAAAGCATCACATCATCAGCAACGCAGCATATTTTATGGCTCAGAACATCCAGAAGGTCAAAGGTGAGATGGCTTACGCTCCTGACGAGGCTCTGATGCTCCTCTGATTGGCTGAAGAAGCTGCCGATGTCCTGGATGCTGACCGATCCGTCGATGCAGCGGTTGACCCAGGCCTGGTATTCTTCCCGGTCCGGCAGTCGGTCCCAGAAGATCTTGAAGGCCTCCCACACGGTCTCCTGGCACACTGAGGCACAACGACCCGTAACTACCCTGGTAACCAACCAAGCAATGGCGCACCCTGCTGGTACTGGACGATAACAGCAGGTTTCTGATGTCTCAAAGTTTAAAGAAACTCTAATCTGAGTCTTTCTGGACTCATAATCCACACCAGACATCTGGTCATATTGAGACAAACAACATGGTGACCCTTTACCCAACTGGCCAGACTGATCTGGGCTCAACCCAGCAAACTAACAGCTAAAATTAGACGTTAATGAGCAGATTTGGAGAAAATGTTGTCCAACATGAGCTGAGCTGCTCATGTTGGACAACATAGAGGAAGAAACCTGGAGTTGGACTGCTGACATCTCAGAGACATCTTCTGTCCACCATTTATAACCAGAGTCTACAGCAGGATCATCATGACCCAAAGATCTGAACCTGACCTGGTACCTCCATCCAGATGGCTCTGGACCTCAAATCAATTATATTGGATTAAAAACTGCGGTTCTCGTTCTCTCTGTACTGTCAAACGATCCAAACTAATCGAAAAACCTGCTACAGGTTCACTGTCTTCACACGCAAACCTCCAGGGTTTCTCCAAGAAGTGAAGGAACCAGTTGAATCATGAACTTCAGCTGCTCTTCAACAAGAGGGTTGAAGGACAGTGGGACGGGGAGAACCAGAGAAATCTGAACACCTGGTTCTCCTTCAGAACCTTCCCGGTTGTTTACACTCTCATTGAAGCCTTTCCTAACAGATCAAGATGAAGATCTTCCTCCAAGATGAAGAGTGTTGTGGTTGACACGTGTCTACAGGACACATGAAGGACTGGGACAACCTGGTGTTGGTCAGAGCTGTGAGGAACCCACTGAGACCGGCTTTCTAGGGACTGGACCAGAACCTGGGGGAAGCACTCATGCTGAATCTGTTTACTCCAACTGTCAAACGTCTGTCATAACCAAAGGTTAACCAGCTCTTTAATAGGGTTATGTGGAGCATCTGCTCAGAGCAACCTCCGACCTCTGACCTCAGGCTCCCTGTGTAAGCCCGTAAGCTGCAGCTGAAGGAGAAACAGACGGTACCTCTGAGGTGGAAGAAGTGGAGGTGGTTGGACACGGCCTGGTCCAGTGTCTCCTGGGAGCAGAGCTTCACTCCACTGGGAAACAGTAGACTCCTCTTCCTTCGGATCAGAACCGAGTGCTTTCTGAAGGAGAGCGGGTCCGAATCCGCCAGGTCCTGGCTGGGATCTGGATAAACAGGAAAACAGGAAACATTGACCCGGCCTGCAGAACAAAACCACAGGAAGACCAGGACGGTTCCTCTGCTTTGGATCAACAAGAACCGCAGACATTTCTTCTCTTTATGACGTTAGATAAAACTTTTTCTGTTGAATAAAACCCAGAATGCATCTCAAAGTTGGGCCGGCACTGTCTAAAGTGTAAGAGGTCCAATTTAAACAGTGAATGTTTGGTTCTGGAGGTTCTGAAGATCATCAGTTGGAAGAAAAACACCAAAACTTTCACTCAGAACAGTCAAATTCTGCAGGAAAACACAATAATAGTCCTGAAAAGCTGATGTTTCCATCCAGAACCTCCACTCACCCGTCTCGGTGCATAGCAGCCCGGACAGCAGCACGGTCCCCAGCGTCCACAGAACCACACTCCTCCGGGCCATTTTCTCCTCCAATCGGGTCGGCGCTGCTCCTCACCTCCACCTGCTCATACCTCCTCCAGATCTCATGGCAGAACTATCAGAACCAAGACGGGTCGGGCGCGTCGTGCAGGACGTGCCGACGGCGGCGGCTTCTTGCTGTCAGGTGAGCAGATGGGACTTTGCTGCTGCTGCGGGAGATTTCTTCCTCTCCACTTTAATCCTATTTGTTAAGCTGCTGGAGTGGATGACTGTCAGAGGCAGCCGGCCCGACGGGTCGGAACCGCCCAGAGGGAGTCCCATCAGCTCCAGAACACTGAAGATGTTCAGTTTTGTTTTCTGAATGGAGGAAACTGGAACTTCACTCAGGTTGAGAAGGTTCAGATGCAGAAAAACAGATTCTGTTTTCTGCTCTCTCAAACTTATTTTTTGTAAAAGTCTCGTCTCAAAAGATACATTTTTGAGGTTAGAAAAGTTCTGTAAAAACTTGGTGATTCTCTATGAATTCATCGGTTTTTAACCTTTAGCCCCAAAACATCAGAAATCAGACATCAACATGGATAAAGGTGGTGCCAGCAGGTCAAAGGTCACACCGATTCCTGCTGATGATCAAGTCTAAAACAAAGTGGTGAGTTTTCTATAATCGGACCCGTCCAGACTGTAATCCCCCCCAGAACCGGCCCAACCAGACGTCTTTTATTGGATAATGGGATTATGGGGAGGAGAGGAGATGAAGAACCAACAACACAAAGACTGGAGAGATTACATCACAATGGATCGGATCAACCAGAACAAAGGAGAACCAGACCAGCCCAGAACTCCACAGAACTTTCTCCCTTCACACAGAAAGGTCCGGTTCATTAGAACAGGTAATCTGATCCCCAGAACGAGGATTTACCACCATGGACAAGGTTCTGGACTGGTCCAGAGTACCACCAATACCTGATTATGCCAAAACCGAACAAAATCCAAAGATAGGCAAGAACTGGACTCCAGAACCGTCTCTATAAAAGAAAGTAACCACAACTAGAGATGTCCAAAGAGTCCGAGATAAAGAAACCAAAGCTAGACCAGAACCAGGTCCAGATGTTGACTGAAGCAGAACCAGACTCTAGAACGGTTCTAGAACCTTAAAGGAACCAGAAACTGGTCAAGTTCAGCCCAGAGAGCCAGACCATAGAGACCAGAACCAGTCAATGATCCTGACGGGTCTGTCTGTGGTACCTGGACCAGGTTCCAGTGGTTCCGTGATGAGCTGATCGGCCAATGAGGTTGTTTTGGTGCCTAAACCCGGTTCAGCCAGCAGAACCCCTCTCTGATCCACTTAATGAGCTGTAAGCTGATTGGTGCCCAGCGGGGGGCGCTGCGCTGAGCCCTCAGATTAACCAAGCAGCCCCATGATACCAGAACTCCCAGGGAACCGGGTCAGGCTACAGAACCTGGACCCAGCGAGAGAAACTAGAACCAGTTCCAGTGATTCCTTCAAAATAAGAGCCCCAGCCAGAAGGATAAAATAAATTAGTCTTTATTTTACAAAACAGGAAGTGGACACATTTATAGTCGAGTCAGAACTCGGCGTCCTGGTTCTGTTCACTCAGCTGGGCCCGTTCCAGCCTCAAGAGCAGACTACGGATCTCGTCGCGTTTCTGCCGCGCCCGTTGCCGTGGGAACCAGCCCTCCAGTCGCAGCGGCGGGTCGAAGTTGACGACGGGGTTCTGAAGAGCCAATCAGAGGGAGGGAGACGTTTTTAAAGATGCGGTTCCACAGTGACGATGACGTCACTTCCTGTGGGGCGGCTGACCTGCAAGAAGCTCTCGGCGAACTGCAGCAGGTAAACGCCGCAGTCGCTGCCGTTGTCCTGCTGAGGAACGCTGCAGGTGCAGCTCCGCATGGAGGCCTGGGTGAAGAGGCGCGGAGTCTTCCTCCGAACCTCCCACTCCACCTGCAGATACCTGGAAGGGGTCAAAGGTCAGGGGGTCAGAGACGCTGCAGGTGAGCGTAGAGGCGGAGGAGCTCACCCTCTGATCAGTCGGCAGACGTCGTCGTGGCTGGAAAGCTTCAGGGAGTCCATGACCAGGATGCACGGCCTGCAGGGAGCAAAAACACCAAATAGAACTCAGGAAGAACGAATCTGTTTAAAGTCTCCTCCAAAAAGAAAAGATTAAAATGATTTAAGGTAAAGTAAAAATGAGATCCCAGACATTTTATCAGCAGAAGAAAGTGAGGCTCACCTCTTGGTGATTGTTTTCTTCTGACAGCCCAGCAGGGAGCACTGCAGCCAAACACAGGAAAACAACAGGAGCTTCAGCAGAAGAATAAACAGCAGCGATAAGCTAACTGCATTTTAACGCTAACTGTTAAAATGCTACATACCTAAACAGCAACTACTGAGTGTTAAGGCCACAAAAAAATATAAAATTAAATGTTAAATCATAATACAACATAAATAATATGAGGATATCGTCATAATATTATGACTTTATTCGTGTATTTTTCATTTTCTCCTCAGTGTGGCCTAATCCTCATCCTCTGGGTAATTCCTGTTTATACGACTCAGCATTTTTAAAAGAAACTGAATTAAAATAAATGGGACCTAAAATTGCCCCATGATGAGTCAACAGATTTTAATTGTTACCGGTGGCAGCTGGGACCTGGGGCGTGGTTCTGCTGCAGCCTGTTCGGATCCACCTGCACAAACACCAAACATCTGGACTTGATTCCCAGAACCGGCTGGTTCCATCAGAAACTGATTACCCGGCCCAGCAGGTCCGTTTTATAGACAAACGTGCCGAGCCAGGTTCTGCTAGGTGTGACGTCTTCATGCCAGGGAACAAGCAGAACTTGTTCTAGTCCACATCTGGTGGATGGCGCCACATCCTCCACCTGACAGAACTGGGCCGAACCGGGCCAGCCGCTCACCTGCTCCGCTCTGGAACTCCTCAGTCCGAACGCTCTCCAGTCCGGGGAAACAGACCACCACCAGGAACCAGTGGGCTCTGAGAGACAGAACCACGAAACCAGGTCAGAACCACTGCTGTAAAACTAGAACCAGAACCAGAGGAGCCAAAAACTGGACTCAAAACTGGCATTAATGCAACACATTTTACTCAAACATAAAAACATTCTGTAAAAGAAGCAACTCCAGTACTAAATTAATAATTACTTAATGTTCACAAATTAAAGACCAACCAAAATATAAAGAGTTTTAAAAACTAAATGAAAATAATTCAAACAAATTAGGAAATTTTAGCTGAATTTGTACTAAATTTAACTCACGCTTTGTTAACAGGCACAAACAGGAAGTCTTTGGAGAAAATGTCCACGTCCCGCGTCCACGTCTTCACCCTCTGATGCCTCGTGTGATGGTCGCTGTGGAAGCAGCAGAAGAAGAGTCAGTGTGACGTCATCGCCACTGGGCGGCGGCGCTGGGCTTACGGGACAAAGGGGGCGTCGCTCTCTCCAGCCGCTCGCCGGCAGCTCAGCTGCTTGTAGAAGAAACTGCTGAAGACGTGACTCCTCTGGGCCACCATCCCGCCAACGCCCTCCAGGAGCAGGTACCTGCCGAGAGGGAGACCCCTGCTTGTCAGACACAGAAAATACAGCCACAGAGACCCCTACTGGTCACACACAGTAACTGCAGCCACAGAGAGAGAAGCAGACTGACTTGAGGTAGAAGTCGATGATAACGTCGTTCAGGAACTGCCCAGCGTCCAGACAGTCCAGGTCTTCCTGCGTCAGCGTCATCCGACCGATACACGGAACAAGAGGATACTGGATCAGCCTGCAGACAGAACCTGGTTAACCTGGTACATCTGGACTAGAGCAGGTGATGAACTGTGACTCACCTGGTGGGCTGCTGACCAGCAGGGTTCCTTTGAGCAGCACTACACTGACCCGGCTTCTGTCAGGAAACAAAACCAGAAGGTCCAGACTCTGTTTACACTAGCGATGCAAACCTGCAACTAATTATTGATTAATTAATGCTTTATTAATTAAAGCATTAATCTAGTCCACATCTGGTGGACGGCGCCACATTCTCCACAGAGAGACACCTGCTGGTCACACACTGCAAAAACCAGTTCTAATCAATTGATAACGTCCGCTTAGACTTTCTTTTAATGCTGTAATTTGGCCTCCATCCAGTAGATGGCAACGCTAGTCACAATTAATTAGAGCCAGTTGATACAGAAACAAAAATGGCAGGTCCATACCAGAACAGGAAAGATAAACTTTCCATAAGGAATCCAGTTTCAGATTAAAAATTCACTTACTGCAGTTCTGCTCTGAAACATAAACATTCAAACTCCTTAAGTTTCATCCTAGGAGCTGCATGACGGAAAAGCAACCAAAACTATGGATTTATTTCAAAGACAAGGATAATATGTCAGGGGAAAAAAATTCTAAAATGATGTAAGTCTCATGATGTGAAAGAGCCCCTATTTTCTCTTTATTCACTCAGTACTAAATACAGATGACGAAGTGTCAGCATTTTAAAGTCAACATGTTATGAATAATATAGCCCTTTATCTTATGGACAATAAATTGATCAGATCGACCAGCTTCTGATGAACTCACAGCAGAGTGACCCAGCAGCCGCAGCAGGTGCCGGTCCGGAGGAGCAGGACAGGTGTGGAGCAGCAGCAGGCCTTGGGACCAGTCGATGGGGGAGGAGGAGGAGGGGGAGGAGGAGGAGGAGTGGTGCTGCTTGTACTCCGCCATGTCCAAGATGGAGGCCAGCAGAGCGGCCTGCATCTCCGATAGCTGCTCCTTCAGCAACACCAGGAGGAAGGAGCATGGCGGCACTGCACAGAAACAACTGATCCTCAAACATCGACACCAACGACCTTCAGCACAATCTGCTCCTTTTGGAGGTAATCGTTAAACAATTTAGTGTTTCAATAAAGCTAAAGCAAGAGTTAGCAAAACTGAGCAACTAAAAAACTGAAACCATGAGTGTGTTCCTGTAGCATTTAGCATTAGCTTCCAGTAAATATCATGCAGTAAGACCTCTGCTCCGCCAGCAGCAGGTCTGAACTGGACTCACCATTAGCGCTGGTGCTGGACTTCTGGATGAGCGACAGCTCCCTCTGCAGGAGGTTGGCCTGAGCCGCTGACACCCAGAGGAAGAGCAGCGAGGGGGCGGGGCCTTTCCAGCCGGCCAGCAGAGCCCCGCCCATCGCCACGCCCCCGTCCCAGACGCCGTAGCCTTGGAGCTGAGAGGCCACCACCGTCACCTCGGTGTCCTCCGATCCTGGGAGGACAAGCTAACGTTTAACGTTACAGAACAGAACCACAGCAGAGACAGAACCAGAACCCGGGCCTAGATCCAGTACCTTTCACTGGGAAGGTGATCCCATATTCCGCGATCTGCAGAAACAAAGTCAAAAGTTCTAGTGATGGGTCGGGAACAGAAAAATGGATCAGTTAGATGTGATACGGACCTTCATAGAGCCATGAGCATCAGCCTCCATCAGGCCGGAGTGGAGCGAGCAGAACTCCAACTGCAGGAACGTCGGCGGAGAAGAACCCAGCAGAACCTGGGAGACCAACAACAGGTGAGCACAAACTCCTGCAGAACGTCTGATGGAGATTTATCATAAATCATATTGGTACACCGCTTTAGCATTAGCTTCTGCCAAATACCATGTTGGTACAGGGTTTAGCATTAGCATAAACTAAATATCATGTTGGTTTAGCACTTTAACATTAGTTTCTGCTAAATTCCACTTCCTCTGACCTGCGTCTTCTCGGTGTGTCCTGCTCCATCCACCCTTTGGGACGTTCTCTGTCCTTCATCGTCCTCCTCCTCTTCACTGGATAGGACGACTGAAAGCAGAGAGAGGATCAACATTCTGCAGAGCGGACCAGGAGCCAGGCGGCAGAGGAAGCGGGTCAGACTCACTGGCTTCACTGGGATCCAGTCTGGATTTCTTCTGTCTAAGAACTGAAGCAGCCAGTGTCTTCCTGTCTCTGAACGTCCTCCATCTGTGTCTCTGAGCCTCTATCACGTCCTCCAGGTCTGCACACCGCCTCCTCCTGGCTGTCTTTTGCGACAACGCCGTCTTCATGGGGGACGAGGAAGAGGAGCTGGACAGAGACACAAACTCGTCCTCAGGCGTCTCCTCTGGGCCACCGCTGGACGAGTTCTTCTTCTCCTGGAACAGACAGAGTATCAGGCTGGGGACAACCGGCCGCAGCCTAGAGGACCTTGTGTCCTCTTACCTCCCCGTTGGTGGCCAGGTCCACTTTCCTCAGTGGCGGAGAAGAACTCAACTTCCCAGCATCCACCTGTGCTCTCTGCTCCTCCAGCTGGTCCACAGCCTCGACAGAGATGCGTTTATGTGGCGTGGAGGGACTGGAAACTCTCTTCTGTGGTGGAGACTGTAGACCTGAGGTGTCCTCTGACCGCAGCAGACGGTCAGACGCTCTCTTAGGCCGCCCCCTGCTGGACGAACAGGGGAACAGCACATTATAAACCCTGAACCATCAAGATAAAAGTAGCTGTATCAAAATTTTATCTTTTGTTATGAAAAACGCAAAAACAAATCTATTGTAAAAGCAAACTAAAAAGTCAACATCCTGATTTCTGTACAGAACGTATCTGGAAATCATTTTAAATGTATTCTGGGCTAGAGGAACATGATAAAAGTCCCTCTTTTGTTGTTTTTATTCTTATAAACTGTCTTGTTTTTAAATTGTTGAGCCCAATTCTACTTTACTGCATGTGTATGGTGCTATACATAGAAGATGAAAGCAAAAGATCTGATTATTAAAGTTTTCTTTAAGGTTCCTGCAGTCAATAAGGATGAGCTTTTATCAATAATATTAACTGAAATATTATTAAATATTAACAGGCAGAAATAAGTAAAAATAAAACTAATACAATAGAAAATACATTTAAATAACCAAAATGAACAAAAATATTCAACAATTTAAAAACTACAATCCTTCACAAAATATTATAGTCAGAAAAATATGGATATTTACAAATTAACCAAGTAAATATAATCTGGATATTTTTATATTAATTAATTTAAAAAATGCCCTTTCTTACCAAAAGATGAATAAATTAAATAAAACTCAAAATGAAGCAGTGAGGTGCTGCTATGAATCGAATCCTCCAGATGAATAAAAACAAATCGACTCCAGCAGCTTCTGCACAGAGATGATAAACTGTTATCTCACCATTCAGAGAAGCTCTGCTGCCATTGGCTGCTCCAGCTTCCTGCCGACCTGTGATTGGCTGATGAAGCTCTGCCCCGGCAGGAGCCGTCCAGACCTAGTAGAGTTTTGACGTAGCTCCTGAGCGGTTGTTGCGTCGCCCTGAAACAGCAACAACTTTTTTGTTTTCTCCCTGCTTCTACATGGTAAAACGTAGCGGTCATCCTGGCCTGAAGGGGGCGCCTCCACCAACCTTATGGCAGGTGGTTTCCTATCATGCATTCTGTCAGATCCACCTCTTCTGGTAGGATTCCCTAAATCCTGCTTGGACCAGAAAATACACATAAAAGACGACGTATTAAGAAAAGACGTATTGTGGAAAGAAAAAATATATAATAAATCCTGCCAAAAAACCTTTTGAGATTAATTTCTGAAATTTTCTAGATAAAAACAAAAAAAATTGTGAATTTAAAAAAATGTGACTTTTGAAACACTGAAATTTCAACATTTTTTCTAACAAATTTTTTACTTCAGAAATTTTTTGAGGTGTCAAAAGATTTTCTAGGGAAAAAAATGGAAATTTCTGACTCAAAAGTCAATAAATTACTAGAAAAAAAACCTACATTTTGAGATATAGTTTGAATCTCTGAAATTTTATAGAGAAAACTATATTCTATACTTCTAATTCAAAGTATTAGAAGTCAAATCAAAATTTGTCAATATCAACTTTATTTATAAAACACTTAAAAACAATCTCAAAATTTGTCAATATCAATTTTATTTATAAAACACTTTAAAACAGATATTAAATGCACCAAGGTACTATACAGTAGTCGTAAAGCACAAATAAAGCACATAAGAACAAAACACAAATTAAAGCCCCTTTTTTAATGGAAATTAACCCCGTCGTACCTCCTTTACCTGGAGGTCGGAGCCATGGAGACGAGACAGGGGTGACTGCAGGTGGATCTGGACAGGCTCAGAATCCTCAGGTTGTTTCTTCTTGGGGATTTTATAAGGAAACGCCATCCTATAAAAAAAAACAACATTCCAGACTCCATTGAAAAAACAACCAATTCCACAGCAGCGCCCCTGTTTAGCCACTGTTTACAGTGCACTGACAACGATGAAAACACTGCACCAAACTCCATAGAAAAACATACACATTTTACCAGTTGTCACAGAGTACTTTTGAAGAACAAAATGACATAATAAAACTAATTGAAAATCAAACACACACGTTAATTTAAATATCCAACGTGGTCTAAGTTGATAAAATTGAATAGCTGTTACTTTTAACGCACTTCAAACGACGCTGAACCTGAACGGAAAGTGCAAATGACGGAAAAAAGTGTAAATTTCAGTAAAACTAGGAAACTGAAGCATATTATTTTAAAGCCGAATTTCTCTGAAGACCTTCTTCTTGATTAATCGTGAATAGTCACTCAAATATCCTATCAATTCCTTCATATTCATCTGACTTTAAACTGTTTTCACACACACCAACCTGTGTAAGCCAATACGGATCAGCTAACTAGCCTGCTAGCCGGGGAGCTCAGCTATCTCTCCGCGGCCTGGTGTCGCCTTTGCCTCCCTGGAGTCTCCAGTGGACTCATGGAAACAGCAGAACTTTACTCTGGTCCAGAAGAACCACACAAGGACTTACAAACCCGCATGATAACCCCGAACAGAACCGGGTTCATCAAGCTAATGAAAACAGAGACCGTGTTCTTCTTCTTCCCGGTTACCGGCGGATTGATCACCAGTGATGGGTTCGTACCGCCACCTTCTGTCCAATACGATCAACAACAGCCTGCTTAAGTTTTATCTTTTTAATAATATTGACATTTCATTCAACCTGATCCGCCCCCTTTGGTATTTTATATCATATTTACTCTGATTAAAACATCTGTCAGGATAGCTGGTTTGAATGTCTGTTATCCTGAGTGGGTGGCGTTTATTACAAGTGTTGTATAGTAACGAAGTAAAAACATGTCACTACTTTACTTAAGTATATTTTGGAGTACTTCCTACTTTCCTCGAGTATGATCGTTTTTGATAACTTTCACTTTTACTTCACTGTATTTCCGAACTTAATTGCATACTTTTACTCCGATACATTTTCAATGTGTGGTTTAGTTACTCGTTACAAAAAAGCGAAAAAGAGAAACGCTGGTGCGATGAACAGCAGCCACATGTCCCTAATGCCACATAATGACCAGTTGTTGCACCAATAGTTTGTAAAGTAGAGAATCGTAACGGCTTTTTTTCTTCATTTTGGCCGCATTTTCTGTACTGACTATTTTTCTCATTTTCAGCACGGACCTTACTTAAAGGGAAAACTTAAGGCTTACAAAAACTTTGTATTTTCTGTCCTGGAGGGTGTTAAGGAAGAATTATTTATAACTGGTAAATTTAGGGAAAAAAACAACTTGGCCCTGCTTCTTCCTTAGATCCCGGATTCTCTCTCTCTCTCCGCCGCATGTGGGGACAGAAACGCAACAATGCGTGTTGACGTCACACAAGTACAGAATTTAATCCAATCAGAAGAAAATATAAGACAGAGTATTAAAGAAACACAGACATACATTGGTTACCTGAGACAACAAGACGGACAAAAACATCAAGGACATGTCCTCGGAGAAAGAACAGCTGAGATCAGCTATTTTTTCTTAATTATTTTTCCCTTGAGCATGAACTTTTCTATCTGCAGGCGTGTTCTCCTCATTAATATATTCAAATAAGGCGTCTCTCTGCTCGACCAACTGGAAGCCGTCTCTGACGTTGTCCCGAAGATAGAACCTCCCTGCAATTTGTTTCAGAGACAAGCTTCTCCTTTTTTTCTTGTTGTAGCTAAGGTAGAAGAAGACTCCCCAAATTCCTGCTGTTTTATGGCCTTCGAAGTCAAGGGGAAGATAAGTAGTACTCCCTACTTAATCAGACAAAAGAGCAGATGTGTGCTCTTAACGGTAAACTACAGATCAATAGGCCAGAATAAGTTATACATTTTAAAACTATACTCAGGTTATTTTACTAAGTCATGCTACATCTTATAACATAATGTTTCTGGAGACTTTCTTTATTCTAAATTTATTTCTCCCACTATCTGGCTTCATGTCTTTTAGGCAAAGAGAAACAAATTAAGGAATTTAACAGATAGCTGTAAAACTCTCGTTTTGTCTTCTGCTCCGCCAGGAACAAATCTTTAATTCTGTATTTTAATTCAATAAAAGGTTATCTTCCAGAAACTAATATGTTTTTTGTTCAGTTTCTCTCTCCAAAGTCCGTCCTGATGTTTCATTAAAACAATATATAGACAGATAGAAAATAATCAGGTACAATTCCTGTTTTCTAATCTAATATTCGAGTAAGAATTAAACAATCCTAAACAGTTTTCTAATACAGAATAAAATATTCTCAAATACATTCCTCATTGACTAAATTAATTCTAAAACTAAATAATACACTTTTCAGTCAGAGCATACTATACTAAGAGAAATCTACGATGTTAATGGTTCAAAAGTTTAAGCATGCCACATGTTCACTGAAGGCTTTTTATTTCCCGTGACCTGGGCAAATCCCTGTTTCCCAAGGTGTTTTTAAAGATAGTGGCCCCCACCAAGGTCCAAGCTAAGTGCTTTTGCCCATCCATCAATTTCTATATTTACCCCGGCATAGGTTTTGAAAGTTCTAAACCACCAACACAAACCTATTAAAAAATAAGTAATTTGTTCAAAAGGATTCAGCTAAACTAAACACTAAAAAATGGTTATATGATTCAGTTAAACTAAAACACTAAAAAATGGTTGTATTTCCTCAACAAGGAGAAACTAAGAAGCTGGTTCAGTTGTAAAGCAGGTTAAGTTAACCTTGTGCTGTAGGTAAAGCACCTAATTTTCTTAACTAAATG